>APFE030723067.1:345902-375640 GCA_000404065.3 Pinus taeda
GTGGTGGCAATGGTGGCGTTGGGCTCCGCATCGATAATCTGCTTCCCTTTGTCATTCCCCTTGTCGGGTTCTGACTCAAAGTCGGAACATGCATCTGATTCTGAAACCTTTAGCTCGGCCACTAGTGACTATTTGGCCTGACACTCACTTATGTTGTGAGTGGAGCTCTTATGGAACTCACACCACTTTCTTGTGTCCTTTTTCGGCTTCACGGCGTTGTTCTTTGCTTGCAGCTTTGGCGGGTTTTCTTGGGCCGCCCCGCCTTGGCTTTGTCCTTTGTTCTGCGGTTTGGGGGCACCTTTCCCATGCTTCGGATTCGCAAATCTGAAGTCTCGCTTCTTCTGTTTAAACTTTTGCTCGACCTTGACAGCATATCGGTATGTTGTGCCGAGCGAGGGGATGTTCAGGAATTCTATTTCTTCCTGGATGTACTTGTGCAAGCAGCCGCGATATTTGAGTATCAAATGTTGCTCTGAATCCTTGATACCCAACTTTGTGAGAAGGGTATGGAAAATATTGGTAAACTCCGGCACGTCTTGGTCCCTTCCCTGCCGCAGGGTGGTCCACTTTATGTATTGATCCTCATAGCTTCCGACAGGGTAGTACTGCCCCTTGATGGCCTCCCTGAATGAATCCTAAGTGGGTGCAGATGAAAACAGTGAGCTTGTACTTTCATCCTTCTGCTCGTAGTAGGTTTCCCAACAGTCCTTGATGTGGGGGGCTGCTTTGAGAAGAGCGAAATTAATATTTTCTCGACTGGAAAAATCATAAACAAAAAAATAACCCTCTAGCAGATTTAACCACTTATTGACGGCATTTGCGTCTATCTGACCCTCGAATATGGGGATTTCAAAATTAACTTGTACCTTAAACGGTGTGGCGTTTCCAGAGTACCTGTTGGAAGCCGATGCGTCGCCCATAGGTAGTCGCTGAAGGATCTGGGCGAATTTGTCCATCATCGCGTTCCTTTGTCGCTCGAGGGCTTCTTCGAGCAAGATTTTGATAGGATCTCCTGCCCCCTCGTCTTTCTTTTCATCTGCCATGAGAGGCCGTTGGGATTTGCAAGGCTATTCTTGCAAAGGTTCGACTAGTTCAAGCCCTAACTCCTTATATCCCAACCTCGTTCGAGACATGCAAAGAAAAACAGAGAAAAAGCAGACCGCTCTGATACCACTGGTCCGGATTTAAACAGGAATGCAACAAATTACAGAGATAACCATAAACACAGAGATGCAGTGGGAATAATACTTCATTTCATTAATGTAAAATACTGAAATATGCTTACAAACAGAATTGGAAATAAACCAGCTAGGGTGATGGTAGCTCATCTCTGAGAAGAGATGTGGTGGCTACATGCTTCTGAACTGTGTTACAATGAGGCTCGAAGGCATATTTATTGTTGAGAAACAATGGAAAACCATTAACATTCTAAAACCTAACCCTAGAAAATGAAATGCCAAATTGTGGGCCCCGTTTGGCTAAACTGGTACATCAACTTCTCGGGGTCGTAACTTTGGTATACGATCTTTGTTTGGCGTGCACAGTATCTCGTTAGAAATATCTATCCGAGAACTACAACTTTGGGAAGAGCAACATCGGTCCATGGACCCATGTCGCTCCCAGGTTTCCCAAAAAACGTCGTTTATGGCCTCAAAACGGCTCTGGAAGTTCACGACCCGAAAAACTGCTAAAAATAGTAAACTAGGTTACAATTAAGGAAACTGAAAAGCTGAAAGAAACAATGGTGGGGGTCCAAGTGGATTTGGCAGGTGGCCACCAATATCCACCTGGATCATGCAACCACCTTTGTGCCTCTCACACTGCTGCAGCCCCCACTACACTGCTACAAACCTATGCACTCTAGCACTACCTTGTCGCTCCATCGCATCTTGTTCCTACCCCACATTCGTCATCATGCTATTGTCATTCGGGGCTCTTGTAGCCGGATATGATCCAAGAGTTTGGGTACCTCAAGGATCTTGCCCCTCGTCTTTTGTAGTACTCCTAACTACAGCTTGATGTCTCCCCACCTCTTCTCTAGAGGTGCATGAGCACTCATGGCACATTCGTTGTTAGTCTCGACTTCTTTCTCCACCTTAGCCGAAGCTGCCTTGGATTCAGAAGCCTCTCCCTTATTCTTCTTCCTGGGATACTGGGTTGCATAATGACCCAGCTCCCCACAATGGAAGCACTTCACCTTGGAGATGTCCTTCTTCTTCCTCTTCCCCTATTGTTCTGCAGATGCCAGAGCCACATCCTCCTCCTCTTTCTTGATTTGACCCCCTTTGCTGCTACTCCCCACCTTGGTCAACCATCTGATCTCTTCTTGGCAAAGAGCTACCCACATCTCTTCCCATCCTGAAATATTAGCTCTGCCCAAAATGCTTTAGACAAATGTCTCCCAATCCTCAGAGATTGCATTTAGGTCGGTCCTCACCATGAACTCCCGATCTAGCGTGGCCCCTATGGAAGTAAGTTGGTCCTGAATCTACTGCAATCTGAGGAGGTATAGATCTATTTTCTCCCCCTTCTGCATATGATATGACCGTAACTGATTCTCTAATAGCATCTTCCATTGCACGGAAGTGCCCTGATACAATGTCATCAAAGTATCCCACATCTCCTTTGTTGTGTTCTTCTTAGCAATATGTGGTACGACATGATCCTTGACCCTATCAAGGATTATTCACTTTGCCTTCACCATTGCATCCTCATACTTCTCATTATCAGTTGGGTTGACTGGGATAGCCATGGTTCTCAAGGCGAAGCCCTCGATGCGATGTCTACCCAGCACTGACAAGATCCTGACCTTCCAGATGACAAAGTTGGAAACCCCATCCAACCTGTCCTGATACCTCAGTCCATTCACTGCCATCTCCGCTCCTTCTGGACTCCCTTTGAGATTCGACTTCCCTCCTGGAAATATCGCTCTATGTCTTGATTTCCTTGCTGGAAATCTTCCCGCCAACTGTCGATCCACTCCTCTCCGATCCTCTTTGCAACTGCAACTCGGATTTGGATTTCTTGGCTAGAAATCCTCAAGGCAACGACTCCCTCTACCTTGGTTCTATCCCATTAGGTATTGTTCTACTTTGACAGCAAAAGAACCCCACCATCTTCCTAATCCACAATTTTCCAACAGCTCCCTATTCCCCGGCAACTGAAGAGACTAAGCCTTCCATCTTCGCGAATCTCGACAAAGGCTGAATCACTCCTCTGGCCAACTACATCAAGCCTACCCGACTAATTAGGATGACATGGCTCTTCGTGAGCCTCTTCTGCCTCTCTATGCCTCTGCGTTGGCCCTTTCTCTAGCCCAAAATGATGATGCAGACCCTCTGCGTCACTCCTTCTCTGCTACTTTCTACTTAGGAGCAGCTCTGTCTCTCGGGACAGCTGCTACTGCTGCAAACACTTCTGACTATGCTGGTGCCTTCAATCCTCCTATGATCTGCAAACCTCTGATACCATGTTGAAATTTCTAAGTCTAACACGTCAAAACTTCCTACTGCATTATCTGGTTTATTTCACCTACTTGTTTATTCCTTAACAAGTTATTTATTCATATAAATACTAAAAATAAACACAAATGCATCCTTAACTCATATACAAATCAACAACTGAAATACTAGACAAACACACAAGAGACACCGTTATTTTTGGACAATCGTCCCTGTAAAAACCCAATGCGGAAAAATCGGTGCAACAGTTCTGAGGGTTTTATTATTATGCATATTTCTCGAGTACAACTAGGGTGCCAAACTGGCTCACCCAACAGAGATTTTTACACGGCAGTAATACCTCTTCTCGAAGACAGATATTCAGCAAGTCTGCCCCACGAAAATCATTCTGGCACTTCTCCAAGGCTCTGCGTCAACCCTACTAGCCTCAGCGTAGATCTACAACCCTTTGTGTCAGCCTTTTGCTTCATTGTGTCACCTCTCTGGCCTTCTGTGTCACCCATTCAGGCCCCTCAGCCTCTGCGCAATCTCTAGTTGCCTCTGCGTGGCTCCTGTTGCCTCTGCGTAGCTCTGGCTTCCTCTGTGTCAACCTCTCTGGTCATTGCACTGAGCCTTAGGCGTTATATATGCCTCTCTTCTATGCACTCACTTCCCCTCGCTACAACAGACCACTTGTTCGAATTTTCTCAACAAACCTCGGTCTAGAAAATCGAACTAACTAATCAATCTTGGTGTATCTCCAACTGACCCTCAAGCCTCCTCTTATATTTTTCCTGTTGAGTCTTCAACGGTCGAGATTAAGTCTCTAATAAATGGCTAAGATTAGATTTGGCTTGATCCATGTCATTTAGAACATTCTCACCCTGTTTTATATTAATACCCATTAATATTTTCATTTTCCTAAGTTTAGACTCAGGAACTCCATTAAAAATATTAATTATTTTAATATCTCTCTAACCAGGTGGAATTTCTCCAAAAAATTTATGGGCATTGGAGATCTCATGTGCTTTAGCCTCTCCAACAATTTTCATGGCTATAGCGCATTCGATGCTACCACAAATAAACATGGTCTTAATCTTCCATCTTCTAATATAATCCATTGTTCCTGTCTTCTTGCTTGATGATCATCTTATCTCCTCAGCTCCTTGGGTATCTTCTAACATGGTTTACTTTTCCATCTCCTTCATCATCATCTTGTCATGACATAATATAATACTTGCGACTGCAATCCACCCATGACAAGATGACAACAGTCTGATAAACCCCTAGCTTAAGATGCTTCATGAAATCACTAGTTAGGGTTGGAACTAGTGACTGGTTAAGTGACTAACATAGAGATTGCACAGTTCTAGAAGCCAAGGTCCAGGACTGAGGCTTGAGACCCCGCAATGCGTAGTTTAGGATGTCCAAGGTGAAAGGATTGCGTAGTTGAGGGACTCAAGGACTCAGGCTGGAGGCTTGAGCCTTGAGACTGCACAAATTGCAATGCATAGTTTTTTAGGCCTGGGAAGAGGGACTACGCAATTGAGGGAATCAAGGGCTCCAGACGGAGGCTTGAGGCTTGAGAATGTGCAGTGTGCAGCTCTAAAGGCTTGGGTTAAGTGATTGCACAATTGAGGAACCCAAGAGGTCAAGGTTGAGGCTTGAAGTTTCCTAATGTGCAGTTCAGACAAGAAAACAGGATGGGATATTTTGTAGTTGAGGGATTCAAGGCCTATAGCTTGAGGCTTGAGGCTTGAAGTTTCCCGATGCGTAGTTCTGGAGGGAGAGATTCAAATTGATTGTGCATTTGCATTGTTCAAGAGCTCAAGGTTGAGGCTTGATGCTTGAGACCACGCAGTGCGCATAAAAGGTTGGATGGAGGAAAGAATTGCGCAGTTATGGAGCTCAAGGGTTGGGACTGAGCACTGAGATTGCGTAGTGCGTAGTTCTGGAAGGTAGAAACTGTAGATTGTGTAGTGCCAAGAGACAAGGCTGCACCTTGAGGGCTAAGACTGCGCAATGCATAGTTTAGGTCGATGTTGACAGTGCTGGACATGCCAATATTCAAAGGGGTTTCCCCAATATGTGGTCCCAATTATACCTCACATCGTTTGGGATAGGAGCCACATCTGAAATACGACTCGGTTACAATTTTCTTAAAGGCTTTCCTTGGCTCTAACAGTCAGCAAGAGAGAGGAACACATATGTGCCTTTGAAAAGAAATTGAGTGTGTATGGTGAGTGTTCGGTTGTAGGTGTGTCAAGGTTCTTCTACTGCGGAGGGGAAGAGAAAGTGAGCCTCGAAGAGAGAGGTAGTAGTACCACCCTAGTACAGACACACAAAAACAAGAAAAATTTGTCTAACATCTAGCGGAATAATCCACAAAGATGTGATATTCATTGCAACCATTACTACACATTCTCAATATGATAAGCACTAAAATAGCTTAAATAGTTTGACTACTTTAATACAGGTGAAAACGAACATGAATCATAAACATTCCCAGAACAATATTACAAATATTCACAATCCATGCATGAAGAACGTGATGGTCATCAGGCTTCATATATTAAGTAAAAATCTCAGGACACATGTATACAATGAACGCCACTAGCTCCAATAGTGGAGTGTTGGAGCCACTACTTGCTCCCCAAAAGAACTAGCTTGTCTCTCTAATGCCTTATAGGGGAGCCAAGGTGAAAATTACTTTTCTTGTATAATAAGGGTGTATATATAACCAATAGGGTGATCCTTCACCTCCATTGTGACTCTTTGACTACCCTCCTGATTGTTTGACTTTCCTATGAATTTTTTCCTTTACATGACTCTCATGTCCTTTGGACTTCCACATTACAATACATTTTCAAAAAACAATTTACATAATCCACAAAATGATGTGGCATATGATGGCTCATGACATGACGCTGATGACATGGGTTGCATGATGACATGGAAATGTCAAGTCATTCTTGCATCTTCTTGTTATGTGTCTTCTTGAGAATGATCTCTTCTCTACCTCCATGTGGCTTTAGAGATGAGGAGTCTTTAGTGTTATCAGGTCTTGAGCTGTGGTCACACACTGATGCCCCTTTTCTTTCTCCTAATTGATCAACTTGCATCTTCAACTACAGAGGTGTCTTCTAGCATGTTCTGCTTCTCCAAGTTCTTCATCATCCTGTCATAGTATGATATAGTTCCTGCATCTGCAATTCACTCATGACAAGACGAAATCATTCCAATAAACCCCTATTTTAAGATTTTGCATGATGATCCAATGTCTGACCTATAATTAGGTGGCACGCTAAGGGATAGGCTCAATGACTACGCAATTTGGCAACTCGAGTAGTCAAGGATCAGATCTAAGCCTTAAGACTATGCAATGTGCAGTTCATGCTAGACTAGGCCTCAAGATTATGTAGTTGGGGAGCTCAAGGACCTAAGATGAGGGCTTGATGACTGAAGTTTCCCACTGCATAGTGCTGGAAGGATAGAGGGCCCAAGTGATTGCGAAATTGCATAGTTCAGGAGCTCAAGGGTTGGGCTTGAGGACTTGAGACTGCACAATTGATTTAAAATTCACCCTTAGATGACTTTAGAGAAATAAATAAATGTATTACAGACTTAAGTGTTGGGGTGTGCCTTTGTTAATTTATGCAACGGATCGATAAGATTGCGAATTACACAGACATTAAAGCAGTAAGAGATCACAGTAAGAAAATACATGAACACAAAAAATTTAATAAGGAGTTCACCCAATCCTCCTGGGATACGTCTCCTCGTCCAGCCTTTAGTGGTGGCCCTTTCTATTGTGTCTAAAAGCAGAGTTTTTACAATAAGGAGCTTAATTTGAGTCTCGCTTTAACAGAGAATAATCAGTGGGACGATACTTCGATCCCCCAAGTCTATAGAGTACACAGACTCCCCTCACTGGATTTCGACCTCAAATGGTCCCCGTAGTATGAGTCCAATTCGGTACTCACACCTGACAGGTCCGCGCAGAGGAGTTGCTTGAATTCCCCAAGCCTTCTCAGGAGTTCACAGACTCTCAGACTCTCTTTGTCTCTGTCTGCTCGATGCTGCCTTTCCTCTGCAGGTCAGCTCGGCACCTTCGTTATCTGCAATTTTCTTCCTTCTGGTCTCTCGGCTTTCTGCATTTCTTTTCTTCTCTTCTTCGATCTCTTTGTCCTTTGTTTTTCCGTGGCTTAAAGCCAATCTGTTCCCTGACTGTTTGCTTCCTCTTCCCAGCTCTTCGGATCATCTACCTCTGTCTGCTAGAATTCCCCTACTTCTGTGTCATCGCCACTTTGTAACATTTCACAAAGAGGTGGCCACTTGTCTCCTCACGAACTGAGTGCCAGCTTTCCCTTGAACGGTCATTATTTCCGTTTCTCCAAGATTGCCTGCGAAATGATTCATCTGCCAGCTCAGCAGTCATGCTGGACCCCAAATTCTATGTGCCTCATTCTATTTCCCCATCAAATCCGGTCATTCATCGGGTTTATCCTCCGATGTTGATCTGGAGCCTCTAGATCCAACGTTCTTCCTTCATATCGCGCGAGTGAGTTGCTCGACCGTTACTCACGCGATGTAAGCAGTTTTTCTCTCTCATCCACCGGACACATGTCACCCGATGTGTGGCATCACGCAGACCTCAGCCAAACCCGCTTACCGCTTGAGATGCACGCGATATCATGTTGGTTTTGGGCGTGGGACCCGCCTTCTGACGGTTTAGGCGTTTCCGCATGGTTTCCTGTTTCCCTTGTGACCGAGCGCTCGGGGCTTTCCTTCACTGAGGGATTTGCCCTGCGATACGTGATTAGCGCTAATCGCGTATTAGAAACTGCCTCTGTTTCTGGATCTGGGCTTCTGATTGCCAATTTGCATCCATGCACGGTCTCCATGGGCCAACGGTCAGTGCGCTTTGATCGAGGGTCCTCGTTGTTCCGTGCAGACCACAATTTCCATTGTCCAGAGGTCATTTCTGATGCTTGTTATTCACAATATTTGATCTGACATAATTTTGAAACAGCCATGAGAAATGTTTAAGGATCCAATTCGGATCAACAATGCGCAGTTTAGGCCTGGCTAGAGGGAAGGATTGTGTAGTTTTGGAACTCAGGAGGCTTGAACACTGAGATTGTGTAGTGCACAGTTCTAGGAGGCATGAACTATGCATTACACAGTGCCAAGAGGAAGGGTTGTTTCTTAAGGGTTGATACTATGCAATGCGTAATTTAGGATGGTTGGATGAGGCTAGGTTGCCTGGTTGGGAAGTTTTCCAAATTTGACTAAGTGTGGGATCTATGAACCTGATGTGAACAGTAAGAAGACTTGATTGTGATCACACACTTAGAACACTTGACGACACAACATAGATCATCCAGAACACATGAACAACATACTTCCCTCAGTACGACAACTTTGCTACGACTTACGTTAAGTGTGACACCAAAGATACACTTTGCCACGACTGTGACGACACTTGTGTGACAATGCTTAAAACTTTGGAAATTGGTGTGACACATGTTGACATGGTAATACCTACTCATTTATGCAGAGATTACCCCTTGAAACGACCGAAACTAGCTTTCATGCAATGTGTGACACTTGACATGCGAAAATACGACACTTTGATTTTCTTGCAAATGGGACCAAAACACTTAGATAAAACTCATGTAATAAGTCTTAATGCTTGCAATGGCAGTATGAAAGGTTAAAGTAGGCTCTAAAATTTTGGTCTAGACCAAAATTTTGGAGGGTGTTGTAGCAACGACAACACTTGGCAACACACTGGTAGAATTTCAGCTTCTCTGTCCAGGTTGACTCTTTTGTGAAGGCTCTAGTTCTTGAGGGAGTATTGATTCATCTTGCAGATCACTTTGGTTTCCCCACTTACCCCATGTATAATCATAGTCCCCTCTACCCCTTCTCGATCGCACACAAACATAAGATTGGAAATATCACAATGTTTCGAATTAGGAAATGGTAGTATAGTTCTCGAGCTTTAGATTTTCATATTATATTTTTTCATCTCTGGTGTTGCTCCACTTTGAGAAGGCCTGGATAGTACCCTGATGGAGTCTCTACAGGAACACAAACATTGTTCTGCTGCCAAAAAGCCTGGATATTACCCAAACGAAGTTGCTTTCTTCACCTCTCTATGCAGGAGGTGTTTCTCTTCTTCTAACTTTATTTATATATTATATAGGACTGTGCATCGGCACTTATTCATTTCATGGGAAGGAGAGGGATCCTGACTTATTTAGAGTAGAAGAGGTTGGTCCTTCGGAGAAGTATATAAAGACCTCTGATTTAGGTTTGCTTGTTTAGATTTTTCCCTTTTTCCCCCTCTACTTGATTGCATAAGCATGAAAAAAACTAAAACATAAAGAACTGAGTATGGGCGTAAGATTTCCAGAAAAAACATTGTTATCATGATTCAACACAAAACTCTCCTTACAGAAGGATCATTTTTTCCGTCATAACATCATCGACCAAAATACGTAACCAAAACAAAGAAGGGGGATCGAAGGTTGGCCAAATGTTATAGTATCACAAGACTCTTGTCAACTCAGCCACACATAAAGAAGCCAAAAACACATTCACATATGACGCTAATTTACATGAACAAAAACAAAATGCAAGTCCAAACAAAATAAAGAAACAAGAAACAAACTATGTACATAGGGCAGGGCACAACCCTACACCATCATTGAAAATATTGTTTCAAATCTTGGCCATTAACAAGAAGAGAGTCAATCTTCTTGTCTAAATATTGAAGATGATATGTGTGTCGGCCAATCTTCTTGCGCACTGTGAATGGTCTAATCCATAGGGATTGGAACTTAGTATGTTTTCCTTTCTCCTTGTGGGATTTGCCCCACTTCAAGACTAGGTCACCCACACTGAATTCATTTTTCCCTGCTGACTTCTTGTCAAACCACCTCTTTATACGACTCTTCTGAAGAGAAAAATTCTCTTTAGCTTTCTGTATATCTTCCTACATCTTGTGAAGGGTGTCTATCCTACTCTAAACCAATAAGCATGGCTTGCCCTGGGATTCTTGTGAAAGTTGAAGGGGAAGGCAAATAGATGTTCAGGGGTAGGATGGCTTCTTTTCCGTACACTAAGAAGTAGGGAGACGTATTCAAAGAAGGTTTAGGCATGACTCGGTTAGCCCATAAGGCATTCACCAAAGAAGAGTTCCAATTCCTCTATTAAGAGAAAACAATCTTCTTAATGATGTGAATGAGGTTCTTATTGGTAGACTCAGCAAGACTATTTCCCTGTGGATAGTAATTAGCATAATGTTTCAATACAATACCATTTTCCAATGCAAAATCATATAATCTTAATGATGAAAAGTACGTTTATTATCAAAAATAAGTGAAGTTGGAACGCCAAACCTGGAGATGGTATTATGCTTGAGGAAGTTGATGACTTCCCAATCATTCACTTGCTTGAGTGGAACCTCTTCTATCCACCATGTGAAGTAATCTATGGCAATGGGAATATAGTAGTGTTGCTTTGATGAGTGCGGAAAAATATCACTGATGACATCCAGACCCCATTGTTGAAATGGTTCTTCCACTGCGGTAGGCTACAACGGCGCAACTAACTTCTTTCCTCGTATGACACACTTATGACAGACCAAGCACTTGCGAGAATATGCGTGAGCATCCTTGAATAATGTGGGCCAATAAAAAATAGCCCACATAACTTTGTGCGTTGTAGTGTCACCCACAAAGTGTCCCCCAGTTGATCCATCATGGAGGTCATGTAACACCTTTTTTGAATCATGTTCTTATAAGCATCTAAGCAATACTCGGTTATAGTGCTTTTTGAAAAGCATCCCATGCACCGACTGGTAAGATAATGGTTTCAATCTGATTGCCTTCTTCTGTCGTGCGGATAAGTGAGAGGGAAAAGTGCCATGCTCAAGATACTAACGCACATCTGTGTACCAAGAGTCTGAGATAATAGTGGGGTGGTGAGTGGGCGGGGCTCGCTCAACATTGTACATCTCGATTTCCTGCTCCCACCCAAATGTATCACCTTATGTTGCATTCACCACTTATGTTTCTAACTAGCATAGACTGTGGCCCTTAATAATGTGAACTGGTTTGAATTCTAGATCATACTCGTGTAAACCAGTCATCCAGTTCGCTCTTCTCTCACCCAACTCTTGTTGGACAAACAACGAGCTAACTGCTGGGTGCGGAAAAAAGATAATGCAATGATTTTTCAAAAGATAGGTTTGGAAGTGCTTCATCGCCTTATAGACTACATAAGCATGTTTTTCAATGGCGAGATAGTTGAGTTAAGGTCCTTGTAGGATAGCACTCATAAAATATATTGGTCGCTCATTATTCTCATTATCTTTCTGTGTAAGAAGGATATCAAGAGAAGTATTAGAAGCAAAGGTGTAGAGAAGAAAATCATTGTTGAGATCTAGGCTATACAAGGCTAGTGCTTCTGCGATTTCTTTCATAATATGAGAGAATGCATTTTTTTCCCTTTCCCCCACTTGTAAATTGCATCCTTCCTCACCATCTCTTGCATAGGTTTCACAATTTGAGCATAATCAAAGATGAACTTGCAGAGAAATTTTATCTTCCCCAGGAAATACTGCATAGCTTCCTTGTTTACTAAGAAGGGAATTTGTGTAATATCCCTAACCCTTTCAGGGTCCACTTTAATCCCACTCTTCGTTATGATATGGCCCAAAAGGTTTCCCACGAACACTAAAAAAATACTCTTGGGATTAAGAGATATCCCGTATTTCTGACATCGCTCAAAGATTTGTTTCAAGTGGTGCAGTTGGTCATATCTCTTCTTTGAAAACACTGTGACATTATTAAGATACACCACCATGCTCTGACCGATCAGACTGTGAAATGCGATGTCCATCACACGTTGAAAGGTTGCACTAGCATTAACTAGCCCAAATGGAATTCTTTTGAATGTGAACATGCCCACTTTGTTCGAAGTGTAGTTTGAGTCTGTTGAGGTCTGAGACCAAAACCTGGTTTTAGCCCAAAAATTGTAGTAAAGAAAAGATTTCTGACCCCGATATTATCTATAATATCTATTCCATTGACGACACAAGGTAGTTATCTTTGTCTGAGGCACGGTTGAGATTTATAAAATCCACGAACAAACATATTTCCATGGACTTCTTCCTTACTGGGACCATATTAGACACCCATGTTGAATGTCGCACTTTGTAAATGATCTAAGTATCCCCCAGCTTCCTCAACTCCTTTTGTATTAGGGGCTCAAGTGTCAGATGCACCTTCCACAACTTCTTCTGAAAAGGCTTGGCCCCTTCCTTAATTAGGATAACATGTTGGATTATTCGCATGTTCTAAGTATTCAGCTCATTGTATGTCCACGTGAACACATCTCAGTACTGCTTAAATAAGCGGATAAAGGCTTGTCGATCTTATGGTGTGCAGAAAGCACCGAGATTAACAAACTTTGGATGTTTCTTTGTTCCAAATTTGATTTTCTCATGCAACAATGTTGGACTATGGGTTTTGATGTTAACTAGTCCTCTAAAGTGATTTTTCAAGTCATACAACTTTTCTAGTGATACTACACCCTTTGGCATGGGGTTCCTATTTCTTGCCTGAGTTGCACCTTGTAATGATTTGTCATGCTCGTCCTCATCAATGGTTTCATCTTTGAATACATCAGTGTTCACCATGAAATGCAGTATTTGTTGGTCATCATTAAAAACGTGTAAATTAGTGATAATATCAGTGACATATGGTTTATAACTAATTTCAATAGAAAAACCACCCCTAAGCGGTGACAACCTAGCAAAAACATTTGTTAATGCATCTGCGATTGCATTACGCACCCTAAGAACAAATGCAATATTAAAAGCTTGGAATTGAGAAATCAAACTCCATACCTCTTGTTCATAACTTTTCCAAATTAGGTGACACATAGTGTATAGTATTTCGTACCTGTCCTACGATGATCTCGGAGTCACCTACTACTTTAATAACCCCAACTTTGAGGTCAATGGCCTTTTATAAGCCCTGGATGAGTGCTTCATATTCTGCAGTGTTATTAGCGCAATCAAATTCCAAGCAACTTGAGATCAGGTGTTTCCTCTGTCGTAAATCTATTAAAACACAACCAACTCCAAATCCCTCCTATGCCTTAGAACCATCAAAATACAAGGTCCAAACATCATATATATAAGAACTATGCCCTACACTAGTATTATTACTATCTATTATACACAGGTCATTTCCGCCAGTTGGACTAGGAAGGAGTTCCAACTGTGTGTCTGGTGGGACTAGGGAAGGCTGAGAAAGATAGCACCCAAGGTCAGTCTCCAAGAAGAAATTTCCAAAAATCAGATCTATGAAACTAATTTCCTCATTTTCCCCTCAAAGGGTGTGACAGTTTGCTTCATGTAAGGTTTGGATTCCACCCGAATTTGGTTATTCTAACCCTTATATGGAAGCCATAAATGTGACTAGACAGTAGAAAAATACCCCTATAATTTGTTGGACCAATATATACTCAGCAATTCATTGTATGCTTCTGGGATGTCCACAATTACTATGTTTATGAACTGGTGAACTCCCTGATCACATGATAGGCGAACAAGCACATTTCTGAGTTCACCAATAGCTCGAACAAGAGCCTTATCCAGCTGAATAACCTTTGCATCTACCTTATCCCATTTATCATTGATTTTCTTAGCTACAAACAATGGCATTACACTTACAAATGCACCAAAATCAACTAAGCAATTGTGCACATTGTAATTAAAAATTTCAAATGTCAAGAAAAATGGAGGGTGGAGTGTGTTTGCTTCTAATGTTAGACTTACCAGATCCTTCTGTGAAAAATCATTATCACCATAGGAATACTAATCAAGAGCTTGGACAAGCATTTCCTGCTAGCTTGCAATCCGTGTAAGCTCGAATATTAAAACATTAGAACAAGATTTCTTCATGTCTTTAGCTATATTATGATCAAGCGTGGAAAGTGTCTGGAGTAGTGACTTTATCTGATACTTCTGAAATGGTGGACTGGATTTTATAGTTGGCAGAAGTATTTTTTGCTATAGAATATTTTCAAACTTATTTTGAGTGGTTTGAGATGAGTCGACAGGCGGCATGATATTTCTTGACAAATGTTCTTTCATTTTTTTCCTCATCAACTCTTGTTTGGAAACCGACCCTTAGCTTCTCAACCTATATCGACTATTATGCTTTTGATTTGAGTCCTCAATCAGTGGTGGTTCTTTGATAGTTTTCTTTTTAGCTACGAATAAACAACTAAAATCATTCGTTGTGTTCCCAACACTCACATTTTCTTCAACCGCAACAGTTTCTTCCTTTTCTTCCGTTGGCTCAATCTGCTCATTTGAAATTGTTGTGTCAATGATATGCGCAATCAAAGCATTCATGTTGTGATTCCGTTGTGGGCGTGTCTTTTCTAAATGATATTCTTGATGAAAATAACAATATTGGTCCATGCCCATGCTTTCGACATTCAACATGACATTCAAACTTTGTGCAAACTTGGTTGGATGATT
Source organism: Pinus taeda (assembly GCA_000404065.3). Lineage (NCBI taxonomy): Eukaryota > Viridiplantae > Streptophyta > Pinopsida > Pinales > Pinaceae > Pinus > Pinus taeda. Next base: position 360,912 of record APFE030723067.1, read on the forward strand.
GTTGTTGTTGCTAGAATTGGAATCCCTTATGATGAAGTTGAGTTTTGGGTGCTTGTTGTTAATGGTGGTCTCGCTTGACCTCTATTTTAACACTTCCAAATCATTGGACAAATACTTGATGGCTCGGGTCAAGCTTTCAAGATAGATGGCTTCTTTATCCTTGGCCTTACTTGAAGAGGATTGAGACCTTTTACTCATGTCCTTGGAGTCTTTTGAGGTTTCATCGTTGACAATGACTCCAATTACGTGCAAGTTCTTTTCAACCACAATGGCTTCTTTGTAATTCTCAGCCAAAGTTTCTATTGCAGTTCTCTTAACGAACGGTGTGATGCTTGTCGGTAAGGTAGAAGTGTAGCAATTAATTTTGATGAAGTCATGAGGTTTCATATTCGCAGGAAATTTGTTCAATAGACAATTGAACCTTTGATTAAAATATTTAACTTTTTCTTTCTGCTCCATCTTCAGATTTCCCAACTCCTTTAACAACATGCATAGGTTTTTGTCATCAACAAACTTTTCAAGGAACGAATTTTTAAACCCCTTCCAATTCTGGATTGAGTTTGGAGGAATATTGGGGTACCATACAATTTCTCTACCGTTTAAGGTACAAGGAAAAAGTATACATGCAATGTAATCATGACATACCTCAAGCATATAAAGGTGTAGGTAAAAAGTTGTCTAGATGGTCTTTTGCTTTTATTTATTTCTCAGGGTCGTACTTTGTTAGCAGCTTTTCCAAGTGCCTCAACATCTTGTGTAAAACACCTGGTAAAGCAAGTGGTCCCTAAGACATCCAATATAGATCTTGGTCCGCCATGTCTTTGTCTTTGTGCTCTTCCTCTTTGTCAAATTCTAAGGGATATTCCTCCTCCTCTTCGTTGCTGCCTAACCCGTGGAAAGTGTCGTCTTAGATTACAACGTCGTCTCCATCACCGTCGTTAAAAGATGGAGGTTGTTCTGGTTTCTCTGCATTTTTTGTAGTCTCTGATAACTCTTCAAGGGTCGCGAGAACCAAATCTTTGACTGTGGATACCACTATCCCAGTAGGAATGGTTACATTCTTCTTTAGAAAATAAGGAAGATTTTGTACTCCAAGGATCAATCCAATAGCCTTTGCAAAGCAACAAGTTATAGCATGGATGGCACGGATATGCTTGTAAGATATTTCACAAGTTTTTCCAAGATCGGGCGGAGAAGATCTACGAACTTCAGGAATATGAGTAGGGGAGGTGTTGGGGATATTGTTGCCTTGACCTGATGAATTATGATGAAGGTGGGTGGAGTTATCAGCCATAAAAATATTGTTGTCCTCCTTCTAGCGCCAGAAATGTTGACAATGATGAACCTGCCAACATTCAAAGGGGTATCCCTGATATGTGATCCCAATTAGACCTCACAACATTTGTGATAGGAGCCCCATCCAGAATATGGACCAATTATTGTTTTCTTAAAGGTTTTCCTTGGCTCTAACTATCATCGAGAGAGAGGAACACATATGTTCCTTCGAAAAGCAAGTGTGTGTCTAGTGAGTGTTCGGTTGTAGGTGTGTCAATGTTCTTCTACTGCAGAGGGGAAGAGAAACTAAGCCTCGAAGAGAGAGGTAGTAGTACCACCCTAGTAGAGACACACGCAAACAAGAAATTATTGTCTAACATCCAGCAAAATATTCCACAAATATGCAATGGTCATTGTAACCATTACAGCACATTCTCAATATGATAAGCACTAAAATAACCAAAATAGTTCAACTACTTAAGTACAGGTGAAAACAAATATGAATCATAAACATTCGCAGAACAATCTTAGAAATATTCATAATCCATGCATGAAGAACATGTTTGCCATCAGGCTTCATACATTAAGTAAAAGTCTCAAGACACATGTATATAATGAACACCACTAGTTCCAATAGTGGAGTGTTGGAGCCAATACTTTCTCCCCAAAACAACTAGCTTGTCTCCCTAATGTCTTATGGGGGGAGCCAAGGTGAAAATTACTTTTCTTGTACAATGATGGTTTATATATAACCAATGGGGTGATCCTTCATGATCCAGGAGGATCTCGTCAGATCAGTTACACAGGTTCAGTTTCGTCGTCAGCATTCATGTGTGGTGTCGTCAGCTTCAACAGTGATGTTTATGGTTAAGGTTGTCCGGTAATGTATATGGTTTTCATGGTGTTCAAAGGATATGGTTTTATACCTGGTCGTCGACATGTAGCCACCATAGTTGTTCCTGACTTGCAATCACAAAGATATGATTGATTAAAACTGAGATAAAATAATGTGCAACATAAAAGATAAGAGCTTGAATTGCACAACAAATTGAAGGTATTTCCCATTAACATAAATATATGTCATAACCCCTACTTCTAATGATTTTGCACGCTTACCTTTTTTATGAAAACCATAAGAAGGAAAACCTCGATGGCTTCTTGCAAATGTATCTTCATCTGCACTGTACTCCCTATCAAGCATGAGAAAAGGTTGAAACCTATTATTTATGATGGAGTTTTCCAGGTAATATTGCTCCAACCATTCAACAATTGGATTATGAAACTCAAAATAATCCTCTTGAGAATCTTGAAATCTTTGAAAATATGAATTTGTAATTAAAAGCGTGGGATCGGGATGAGACTATTTTAAGGGAAAAGGAATCGAATCATATTCAGAAGGCTTATCAAGATAGTGAGGGCCTGACTTAACCATTAGCGAAGGTTAAAGTGTCTCAGTTGCTTAACAAATATCTGAATTGTGAGATAAATCATAAAGATTAATTAATGTGAAACAACTGTCATCAAATATAAGTCTGGTGGGAAAATGATAAAACATATGAAAGTTAATATTATGATCAGATGGACCATTTTTGGCAAGAGATTATTGGTTAGAATATAAAAAAGATAGATCAGTTTGAACATCTGTATGAATGCCTTAAATAGATTAATCATCTTCCTCGCATGATAAATGTAACAAACTATTTCCTTGTGACTGGTCACATATTGTAATAGCATGGTAATCATCAAAAGAAGTGAAAAGGAATGTCAATAAAACAAACACATGAGAATAGTCAAGATACAATGAACGAAGAAGAGTTTGATTCACACAATAACTCATGCATTCATTAGCACTCAGGAGGATTTCAAGTGCGATGAAGAACAAGATTTGTGATATAACATTCACAAGAAAAACCAGGAGCTAATTATTCTGAAATGAATCTAATAGGGATGATTGCTTCAACCAAAGATGATTTTTGAAATGATTAACTTCATAGTTCAATGATTCTATGAGAGATACACATTCCAAACCCAAGTTTGATACAAGAGATTTTCCTAAAGATGAATCAACTGAGAAATATTCATGAATCTGATCAGAAATAAAATCTTGAAATCTCGAAAGACTACATCTGAAATACCAAACATCTTTCAGGAAGAAATTTTCATCAAGTGAAACCATGCAAAGAGAAGGATTTCGCAAGAGAAACTAGATCTGACTTAGCTCGGGGACCTTACTAGAGCCACGAGATCTTATCATAACCATTAATGGAAGTTGAATTTTCTCAACTCACTAACAAGTCCCGAAACTTTCAAGGATTGTAAAATGACATTTTGAAGATTGAACTAGATCATGGTGTGAGGATAGCTACTACCATTGATTTCAATAAGACTACTACTAACTGGACGACAACCATCTTTGTCACTGATTTGATCATATTTTACAACAATAACTAGATTACTCAAGTCGAAAGATTCTCTTGATCACAAATCCGAAGATGAATGAATCGGGTAAAAATTTCATGAGCAAGTTGATTTGAAGAATTGTCTTTATGCAAAATAAGAGATGATGAGGGATGGAAAGAATTCTCAATGATTTGATTGTTTTCATTTTCATCATGGATAATCTTACCACCTTATGTCAATGGAAAATTTAACTCTTCAAATGGAGAACTTGAAGAGTGTCTAGTATCTTCATCACAAGATGATGCATTACAAACTAGAGAGCACAAGGGATAGTGAGATGAAGAGGAAGTTTTGATAAGAAAATTTTCTTCATCTAGATCAGATTCCAGGTCTAATTTTGTCAAATCAACATCTTCTAGAGGAACCAAAAGACCAGTTGGTGTGCTTGGGCATACATCATGCGATATAATAATGAATTCAGAATCATCAGAATGATGGTTTTCCAAGACTTCATATTGATCAGGAAAGTCAATTAGATTGTATTCATCACTGAGATTCTTAGATTAATTATCAGACAAGAGTGAAGCAACACCATCTTCACATAGAGTAATTTCAAAAAAAGAATAAAGATCGAAAGAATCCTCACCTTCTTGCTCCTCTACTTGCGAAATGTGACTACCTTGCACCTATTCATTGCTTAGATTTGGAAGAGATTGAGGGGCAAGGGATCATGAGAAAGAGATGGTAGAGGATGACAAGTATCTAAATCAGATTCAAGATTTAAATTATGAGCAGTAATATCATCTTTCGAAATGGAGAAATTAGTCTTCACTGTAGGCTTCATGAACCATTTTGGATTTCCTCCATGGGATATGAATCATGAAAATTGTTACGGGAATGAGAAGCTGGATTAAGAATTTGATTAAAATATTTCCCAAATTTATTATTATCTCAAGGAGGCACCCTCATTGGAACTGGAAAATGAGGAGGACAAGGAACAAAATGAGTATTAGGTTCCTCCTCTAAAATTTGAGGTGTCTCATGATTTACAAGAGTTGGGGGAGTAAAAACATCAGGGGGTTCAGATTCACCATGCAAAGATATATGAGCCAAATTCTTAGACTTTGTTTAAAGAAATCCCAATCTGTGTCTTCTCTCGGAAGTTCATAACAAAGATGAAGGAATCAATCATAAAAATCCTCAATTAATTCATCAGGCTTCATTCTTAGTTGATTAATTCTTTTAAGATCATTCTAGTAAGCATACATGTCAAATGCTTTATGAAGCTCCTTCACAAGATGGTTGAATGAATAGATAGAATCAATAAGTAATGTGCGATACCATCTCTTGACCTTCAAATTTGAGGGTGAGCAATCTAGCCATGAAATATTTGAAATGTATTCCATTAGAAAGGAAAAAAAATGGATAACTTGAAATAGATGTTCACAAAGAGTTAATTCACCCTTGCCATCAAACTTAAATTGGGACAAGTTATGAAAAAAATTCAGGGATGGTAATTTTAAGCTCTTTAGAAAAACATCACAGGATTATGATTTGGGGAAGAGCCATTTTGGATAAGAGATTCAAAGCAGACTCAACGGGAAGAACCTATCGTTTGGCCCTCCTTCTAGTGCCATTTTTTATGGTGCTGGAAATCCATCAGCCAAGGGGTTCTCCCCAATGTGAAGTCCCAATTAAACCTCACACCATTTGGAATAGGAGCCCCATATGGAGTATCAGCCCGGTTGCCATCTATTCTTATATAATTTCCTTGGATTTAGTTGTCAGTAAGAGAGAGAAGCATGTGCGTGCCTTTGAAAAAATCAAGTTTGTGTGGTGAATGTTTGGTTGTAGGTGTATCAAGGTTCTTCTACTGCTGAGGGAGGAAAGATGAGCTTATAAGAGAGAGGTAATAGTACCACACTAGTAGGGGTGCACACAAGCAAAAGAGAATCACCCAACATCAAGCAGAATAATCCACATAGATGTGATGATTGTTACAGCCATTACAACACATTTTCAATGAGATAAGCACTAAAATAACTGAAATAGTTCAACTACTTTAGTATCGGTGAAAGGAAACATGAATCATAAACATTCATGTAACAGTCTTACAAATACTCACAATCCATGCATGAAAGCATGTTCGCCATCAAATTCAAGTATTAAGTAAAAGTCCCAAGATACATGAATAGAATGAACATCACTAGCTCCTATATAGGAGCATTAGAGCCACGACTTGCTCCCAAAAATTACTAACTTTGTCTTTTTTATGCCTTATGGGAGAATCCAAGGTGTAAATTCCTTTGCCGGTACAATGAGGGGGTATATACCTCCCTTGTGACTCTTGGACTACCCTCATGATTGTTCGACTTCTTTATGACCTTTGACTTCCTACATGACTTTTCACATTACATGAATGACTCTTGGACTTCCACTGTACATAATATTTCTCCATTATAGAATTTAGATAATCCACAAAATGAAGTGTCACATGATGACTCATGACATGATGCTAATGACATAGACTGCATGATGACATGGAAATGCCAGACCACTCTTTTTTGTTGCTTCTTTTGATAAGAGATGTATCCAATACTTAATCTTTGTAAAAGATATGCTTTGTTCTTTATATCCACCCTCTAAAGGGTTGTGAATTAGTATGGAGTCTTGATACGGACTTGTCTTCCATCTTCTATTATAATCCAGTGTTCCTTCATCTTCTCGCCTAATGATCATCTTATCTTCTTAGCTCCTTGGGTGTCTTTTAGCATGGTCTCCTTCTCCATATCCTTCATCATCATCCTGTCATGACATAATAGAATACATGTTACTACAATCCACCCATTACAAGATGACATCAGTCTGATAAACCCCTAAACTATGATGCTTCATGAAATCACTAGTTAGGATTGGAACTGGTGATTGGTTAAGTGATTAACTCAGGGATTGCACAGTTCAAGAGGGAAACGTCCAGGATTGAGGCTTGAGACTACATAATGTGTAGTTTAGGATGGTCAGGGTCAAAGGATTGCGCAGTTGAGGGACTCAAGGATTCAGAATGGATGCTTGAGCCTTGAGACTACGCAATGTGTAGTTCTAGAGGCTTAGGCAGAGGGACTAAGCAGTTGAGGGACTCAAGGGCTCAATCTGGAGGCTTGACACTTGAGACTGCATAGTGCGTAGTTCTAAAGGCCTGGGTTGAGTGACTATGTAGTTGATGAACCCAAGAGGTCAAGCTTGAGGCTTGAAGCTGCCCAATGTAGTTCAGACATGAGAACAGGTTGGGAGATTGCACAGTTGAGGAGTTCAAGGCCTCAAGCTTGAGGCTTGAAGTTTCCCAATGCATGGTTCTAGAGGGAGAGAGGCAAAGTGATTGTGCAATTGTGCAGTTCAAGAGCTTAAGGCTAAGGCTTGATGCTTGAGACTGTGTAGTGTGCAGAGAAGGTTGGATGGAAGCAATGATTACACAGTTCTTGAGCTCAAGGGTTGGGACTGAGCACTGAGATTGCATAGTGTGTGGTTCTGGAAGGTAGAAACTATGCATTGTGCATTTCCAAGAGACAAGGCTACTACTTGAGCGATGAAACTGTACAATGCGTAGTTCAGGCTGGCTAAAGGAGGTTGAGTGGTTCGGTTGGAGAGTTTTCCCAATTTCACTAAGTGTCATATCAATGAGAGGAAGATAGGTAAGAGCATGAATCTGAACATGACCACACACTTATATCACTTGATGACACAACATGGAACACTCAGAACACATGAACAAAATCCTTTCCTTAATGCAACAACTCACACCAAGTGCGACACCAAAGATACACTTTGCAACGACCCGTGATGACACTTATGCGGTAGTGCTTGAAACTTTGGAAATGAGTGTGATACATGTTTACATGGTAAGACCAACTTATTTACACAAAAGTTACCCCTTGAAACCACCAAAACTAGCTTTCATGCATTGTGTGACACTCTGCATGCTAAAAGATGACATTTACTATATGAAGAGGAAAGTGCGAACGACACTTGCAATACGCGAACGATACTAAAAGAAACACATGCCAGAGTGAAGATAACATGAAAAAAACACTAATTAAAGTGAAAGGGACAGTCGAAAGCATGAAAATGGCACTCATGAAAGCAAAGGTTTGCAAAAGCGACAGTTTGAAAGACTCACCAAAATAGAAATACAAACGTAGCCAAAAGTGAGGGACTATCAATGATAGTGTGCACTGACTTTCAACATGGGTTGAAAATTGCACAAGCACTATCTTGATGGATTGTGTTATGCTTGTTCAAGCTTGTGTAAAATATATTTCTCATGAACTTTTTGCGAACTGAGCATGTGTGAGCAATTTTCTTCGACCAATCAAGAAGTGAACACAGAACGACTGATCGCAAGATCCACAGTAGGCTCTAAAATTTAAGTGTAGGTAAAATTTTGGAGGATGTTTGTGCAGCGACAACACTTAGAAATTCAAAGGGCTGCCTTATCAAAGGATTGGTGAATATATCAACTATTTGTTCTTTATTTGAAATTTATTCCAACTTTACAATATGACTAGCTACATATTCTTTGAGAAAGTGAGACTTGATGGGAATATTTTTGGTTTTAGAATGAAGAACATGATTGTTTGATATGCTTATTACACTTGTATTGTCACATTTAATAGGAATAAGTTCATCATTTATTATCTTCATTTATTGAAGATTCTGCTTCATCCATAGTACTTGTGTGCAACATGTCGCGTGTGCTATGTATTCAGCTTTAGTAGTAGATAATGAAACTAAAGTTTGCTTCTTCCTCAACCATGCCACCAATGATTCTCCTAGGAAGAATGCACCACCACTTGTACTTTTTTTATCATCTATGCAGCTAGACTGGTCTAGATCTCTTTATGTTGTCTGTAAGAATTTATTTGCTCTTGGATACCACAATCCATATTCCATTGTTCCCATTAGATATCCGAAAATTATTTTTGTTGCTAAGAGATGGCTTTACTTTGGTGTTGATTGATATCTTGTTACTAATCCAATTTCTAGAATTATATTTGATATTGAAGTTGTTAGATAAAATAAGTTGCCAATAATAGAATTGCACAATTTGTTATCAACTTCTGCTAGTTCATCATCCTTTCTTAGCTTACATCTAGCGACCATGGAGAGTTGACAGGGGAACATTCCTCCATTATGAATTTTTTCAATATTTATTTTAATTTTTTTCATTGGGAGATGAATACAACTTTTGAATTTTGTATGATTTTTAAACCAAGAAATAAAGAGATTTCTCCAATCATGGGCATTTCAAACTTAGATTTCATTTCAGTAGCAAGCCTTAGGAATAGTGAGTTTTTATTTCTTCCAAAAATTATATCATCAACCTAAACGACTACAATTAAGAGATTTTCTTCATTAGAATTTATGTATAGATTGTTGTTATTTGCCCCTCTTTTGAAACCTTACTTTTGTATATATTTGTCCAATTGAAAGTATCATGTTCATGGTGCTTGCTTGAGAACATAAAGTGCATGTTTCATCCTGCATACTTCATCAATATTGTTTGATAATTGAAATTGTTCAGGTTGCTCTATATATACATCTTCTTCAAGTTCTCCATTAATGAAAATAGATTTCACATCCATTTGATATACTTTGAAGTCTTTATCAAAGGAAAATGTAAGAAACATTTTGATTGTTTCTAGTCTTTCCACTGGAGAAAACGTTTCTTTGAAATTTAATCCCTCTACCTATGCATAACCTTTGTACACTAATCTTGCTTTATTTTTTATAATATGTCCATGTTCATTAAATTTGTTCTTGAAAACCAAATTTATAACTATGATATGTTTTTATGGTCTTTGAGTCAATTCCTAGGTCTTGGTCTTTTCTATTATGTCCAATTCCTACTTCATAACAGTTCTCCAATCTTCATATTTGCTTGCTTTAGAATTTTGTTTGGGTTCATCCATGGGAAAAATAGAAATGTGTGCTTGATTTGAAGTGTCAACTAATTTTATTCTTGTTTGGATGACTACATCCTTGTTACCAACACTACCTCCATCATGTCCTTCCAAGTAACATAATTCGAGCTACCCTCAACGACATACTCGAGTCTCAGTCCATAGAAATCCATCCTGCTAGCTCTGAAGAATTGATCCTGCAAATTCAATCTACCTGCAAATACAACTTCAAATTCTCTTGTCTACTGTGATTATTGCTCTTATACCATGTAGAAATTTAATGTGTAGATTTAAAATTCTTCATGAAATTTACTAGATCCTAAGACTTGAAGCTACTCTACTCATCTGCTTAAATAAAATCATGATCGAGAACACAAGTCATTAACATGCATCAAGATTCAACACACATACACAAAGATTTATCTAGGGGAAAGCAACTGCTGAAAACCCCTTACTATCTATATTGCACTAATCAAAGAAACTAGATGAATACAATATGCTCTGCTCAAGCTTGAGCTCAACCTCCACATGTGTCTTCTATCCTTTGCCTGACTGACTGACCTTGGCTAATACTTAGCCAAAATTTGAGCCTCCAAGCCCCTATTTCCTTACATTGTTCCCTGGGGAATTAGGCCCCTATTAATTAGGAAATTCACCAATTTGGATTGCGCAATTCCTATAGGTCCTTCTCTAACTGCATGCATGACTTGTACAACTTTGACTAGTTTACAATTGATAGTACATTGCCATTAAGCTCCAATATTAACTGGGTAACTCAAATTATCTGCATGCATCAGTTAATTTAGGCTGATTGATCAGATAACTGGATGATTACTAAGTGTGAAAAAAGTTACACACCCCTGACTGAATCTCCACTACTTCTATTAATAGTGAGAACTAGTTACATTGATAATAACTCAAAATAATTGAAATATATTGCTATAAATTAGCAAACATTCATGTAGAACTAAACTCAAGTGTCTCCAACTTGAATTTACTGAGTTAAATAGGTGGAAAGAGCCATGTCACCTCAATTAATTACCTCCAAGTATTCTGCTGAAATTGAAATTCGAATTTCTCCTAATTTAATCAAGGAATAATTAAATTAGGAATTTCTCGCTACATTTTCAACATTAAGTTGGGTCAAAATTATTTTGTTGGGCCAAATTTATCTTGTTGTGTTGAATTTGTCTTACAGGGCTGCAATTATTTTGTTGGGTCATAATTATTTTGCTAGGCTGAATTTATCTTATTGTGTTGAATTTTTGTTGTTGGCCCAAAATTATTTTGATGTGTCGAATTTCTCTTATGGGCTGAAATTATTCCTGTTGGGTTGAATTTATCTTGTCATTCCAAATTTCTCTTGCTAGGCCAAATTTATCTTGTCATGCCAAATTTCTCTTGCCGAGCCGAATTTCTCTTGTTGGGTTGAATTATTTTGTTGGGTTGCATTTATTAGTGGAGTAGTTTATTTAATTTTCCAAGTCAAAAAAACAATATTCTTCATGAGTATTATTTTTTGGGCTTTCTGTTGTGGCATTTTTTAATTGAAAAATTGGGTATTTATCGTTGGAATTTATTTCAGCAAAATTACTTCTGGAGATTCGCTCAAGAAATTTGAAACAAAAAATTTAATTTGCATGTTGAATATTAGTAAAGGTGGCATTTGAAAATTTGGCTCATGAATGATATCTCAAGGATCTAGAGTGACTTGGCCAAAGGCCAACGGAGGTTGGATGAATCACTAAGGCATCTCACGGCCATTATTGTTAACCCTCTCGCTAAAAGAAATTTGATGAGGAGATTTTTTGGAGGGTTCGGATCTGGAAAAGATGAAATGTAAAATCAAAAGAAGCCCCCTAAACTTCCAAGGAAGAGAAAAATTAAATGAGAAGAGAACAAATTTATTTCACATGTCAAGGAGCATGGACACCAGCTCATAGATGTAAAGTTAAAACAGACAGAGAAGCAATTGAGACTGCAGAAAGTGAAGCGGAGCATGAACAATCATATGGAGATGATGATAGCATCCCTGATATTCATCCATGTTTAATGGATGAATGTGATGAGCATCAGAGTGTCCCCATGAGTGGATGTTATCACCAAAAAATGATCACTTAGCCATTTCTAATTAGGTGGATCAAAAAACAAAATGTACGATTAATTTTAAAATGGTAAAATCACTTTCACCATGGGAAATAATTTATTAAACCATTTTTATTAAATTATATTCTCATTAAAACTAAAAAAACCATGAGCATAATTGAATAAATTCTTATTTATTTAATTTTCTCTAGGAATAATTATTACATCATTGTTTGATAATTATTCATTGTCGCATTTGACTAAACCCCCTAGGAATAATGAAATAAATCATTATTTATTTGTTATTCCTTAATTATAATATTGGAATAATGGTTAAATCACTATTTAATAATTATTTGAACTTCACACCATTCTTAATCCTCCCGAAATAATTAATAAATCATTTTATTTGTTAATTATTTCTAAACAAAGATATTTTACCATTTTGAATACTTTTGCCCTCTCCAAAAAAATAATAAAGTATTCCTAACGGTTCATCTTGATTTGGTCAATATTATTTTATTTTTCTCCATTTTCGGGATTAACTCAATACTTTGTTATAAATAGAAGGGTTTTCCATTCAATCTTCACCATGATCATTATCATCGTCACCATTATCATCACTTTTCACTTGTGCTCCTATTTGAGTTCTCCACATTGCTTTGCATTTTTCACACATTGAGAGAGAGAATCGCTTACTCAAGCATCAAGGACATCAAAGGACCCATCCCACAGAGGGGGATTTGCATATCCTTCTTGTAGATCTCCTTCACCAGGTGTTATCAATAAAAGATTTATTCATTTTAAAAGTATTTCCATTTGGGTTATTACATTGGATATATACATGTTCTTTGTTGTTTTGGATCGTATATGTTGTTTTGTTGCAGGTTTTCCAAGTTTTATCACAAATATAAATCGTAAGAAGCCACAAATTGTTGTTAGGGTCACGTATCACCTAGTGACTTAACTGAAGTATTTTTGGTACACCTTCCAAGAAATTCCACACTAACAAATGGCGACTCCATTTTTGTAATAACAAAGTTCTTAGGCAACTGAAGTTTCAGTAAATTTCAAGGTTTTATACATCTATTTATAGCCTGTCACTTTCTATTTGTAGTAATATTTCTTTTTTTGTCAATTTTTTGGATTTTGTTGGTTTTTATGGTTCCTTTCACAGGTCACAGGTACCAATCGAGAAGGAGATGAAAAAATTTGTGCGAGATCTGTCGATCGAGAGTCCCGCGAACAAAACGCTCTTTTCAAACCCATATATGCATTCTAGAGCACACTTTTTGGCCCAATAACTGTGTTTTTCACTATTTCCAGGTCAATACCTGCGTTTTGAAATTTTTCTGAGAAATTTTCAGAATTTTTTTCAGATTTGTCAACAGTGTTATGTGTAGATAGGGAAGGGTTTCTTATCTATATTTTAGTCTCCCCTAGGCCTATATTCTTTTAGGTTTTCTCTTTAAGGTAGGAAAAAAACCCCTAGGGTTTAGAGTACACCTCCACATTGTTAGGAAGAGATTGGTTGGGTAAGGAGTTTAGGGTTTCAGTATTTTCAGAATTGATTTTTAGAGTCTAATCCATTACTTTACAACACTTTTGGATAGGTTTATTTTACCTTTTCTTCGTTTAGAGTTTGGGTTTTTCCTTTTCCCCCTTAGGATCCCCTTGAGCATCCTAAGTTTTGGAGCTTCATACCTATCCTTTGTAGCATTTGTCACCTCTAATTTTTGTTGTGTTTCTACACCATTTACAACATATTAGTGCTCGATGAATACGAGCATGAAAGAGCGTTGCAGGAGTTAGCTCAAGCAAATAAAGGAAATCCCATGCCCAAGGGTGTGGTATCATTGGAAAAGTTGTATGATCTACAAAACTATTTCAAGGGGCCAAGATCTGAAGTATGTAAATCTTGGTACATGTTGCACACCTCAAGAGAGGCAAGCTTGTATCCCCCTCTTTAAACAATACTGAGATATACTCACATGGACATACGATTACTTGAAAACTTATGACACATGAATAATCCAGCATGTGATTCCCATCAAATAAGGGGTAATTTCTTTTTAGCACAAACTAAGAAAATTTCACCCGGCACTTGAACCCCTCATCAGAAAGAATTAACAAAATTGTTGGATGCTCAGACCATATTTAAGGTTCATCACCCGACATAGGTCTCTAATCTGGTTCCCATAAGAAAGAAGTTTGGGGAGATATGTGTGTGTGTTGATTTTCATAATTTGAACTAGGCCTCAGACAAGGAAAATTGCCTCATGCCATCGATGGAACAAATTCTTCAAATAGTATCGGCATCATAGATGTTCTCATTACTAGATGGTTTTACTGGTTTCAACCAAGTTCTAGTAGCAGAACCCGATAGACACAAGACCACTGTCAGGACAAAGTAGGGTACTTTTGCATTTAAGCGAATTCCTTTTCATCTCATTAATGCAAGAGTTACCTTCCAACGAGTTATGTAAATCACATTTCGTATATTGATTAGACAGAGCTTCGTGCTCTACTTAGATGACGTGACAATATTTAAAGAAAATATTCAATCACCTGCACCATTTGAAGCAAATTTTTGAGCGATGTCGCAAATATGGGATATCTTTAAATCCTAAGAATATTTCCTTTGGAGTGTCTGAGGGAAATCTCATGGGCCATATTATCGTAATGAGTGAGATAAAAGTGGACCTGGTGTTAGCGCTTGAAATTTCACCTCAGGCTAAAGAAGGCGAAACTCAAGGTAACATCAAACCACTTAGCCTCGTAGCTAGCCCTACGGGGCAGGAGAGGGCTCTCTCCGGTCTATCTCGGTAAAGATCTTCAATGGGCGAGATAACCAATGTGGAAACATTGATTTTAGGCTAGTAAACTGATAAAAAGGTTTGATTTGGGATTTTTTAGGGTTTTGGTGGAAAATTAGGGAAAGGCAATTTTGGGTGCGGGGATTGGACACAGTTTTCGCAGGGGGTTCTTTGGGGAAAGGTAGGAGACTGTATT
>APFE030723067.1:377530-401834 GCA_000404065.3 Pinus taeda
GCCTAGTAACCAAATTTTGCTTGAAGACTCACTGAAATGACAAAATTTGACCTTGACACTTCACAATCACTTTGTAAGAGCATATTTGATCACTGGAGGAAGGCTGGAAAGACTGACACTAACACCTGGAACGATTCGAATCTATCGCTCAGATTCTCTTTCTAGTAAACAAGAAAGCCAATCCTTCCTAGGGAAGATCAACTTCCTTCGCAAGTTCATATTATATTATGCACAAATAGTAAAGCCATTACAAGACATAATCAAGAAGGATGCAACTTATAAGTGGGATAAAAGGGAAAAGGATGCATTCGCCCATATTAAGCAAGCAATCGTTGAAGCTCCAACACTATATAGTTCAGATTTCGACAAAGATTTCATGTTATATACTTTTTCTTCTGACACTTATCTCACATTCATTCTCACACAAAAGGATGATTAAGGTAATGAGGGGCCCCTTTCATTCATAAGTCCTAGCTTGTAAGGAATTGAGTTAAATTACCTTGTCATTGATAAACAAGCCTATGTAGTGTACATGACGGTAAAAGATTTCAGGCCATACCTTCTAAAAAATCACATTATTATCTTTGTATCTCACCCAATGATTAGATTATTCAATAAGAGTTATGTAAAAGAAGGGTGAATTAGCTGACGATCTTGCAAGAGTACGATCTTGAATTGAAGTCATTTTATATTATAAAAGGCCATGGTCTATGCAAGCTTTCAACAGAAGCGGCTAATACAACGGAAGAGGAATCTTCTGGGTGGGAGCAGGAAATTGAGATGCATTATATTGAACCAGTTACCCCCACCGACACATCCACCTCTTTGTATGGATATGTGCGATAATATCTTGACCATGGAACCTTTTTCTCACACCTATTTCCGTGGAAAAAGAGGGTTATTCGACTTAGAGCTCTCTCATATCAATTGGTACATGGAGTGATTTTTCAAAAGCACCATAATGGGGTCCTACTCAGGTGTTTGGAAGCACCAGATTCATAAAGGGTGTTACAATATATTCACGATGGACCTGCTGGTGGGCACTTCACGGGTGATACTACTGCGCACAAACTCATGCAATTTGGTTACTATTGCCTCACACTTTTCAAGGACGCTCATGCTTATGCCTGCAAATGCCCAGTTTGTAAGAAATGTGTTGGTAGTGATAGAAATTCAGCCACCCCATTGCAACCTATTGCTATAAAATAACCTTTTCAACAATGGGGATTGGATGTCATTGGTGAAATATTGCCACACTCATTGAAGCAGCCCCGATATATTCTAACTACTATAGACTATTTCACACAGTGGAAAAAAGCAGTTCCTCTCAAACAAGTGAACAAACAGGAGGTCATCAATTTCCTCAAACATAATATATCACCAGGTTTGGCGTTCTATGTCACTTGTTTTTTATAATGCAACTTATTTCCCATCGCTTAAAATTTATGAATTTTCATTAGAAAATCGCATTGTTTTAAAACATTCATGTAACTATTATCCACAAGGTAACGATCTTGTTGAATCAACCAATTAGAATTTGATATGCATCATGAAAAAAACCATTTACTCTTAACAAGGGAACTGGCACAATACTTTGGTGATGCTTTATGGGCTAACCATGTTACGCTTAAGCCCTCTTCGAGAACTTCCCCTTACTTTTTGGTATATGGAAAATAATCCATCCTACCTCCGAACATATACCTCCCAGCCCTTCACCTTTCTCAAGAATCTTGGGGTAAGCCATGTATTGTGGTTCAGAGTAGGATCAACATTATTTTGAATCTATAGGAAGAAAGCGGCAAGGCAAAAGAAAAAGTTGGTATTCATCAAAGTTGTATCAAATGATGGTTTGATAAGAAGTATGTGGGGAATAACGAGTTCAGTGTGGGAGACCTGGTATTGAAGTGGGATAAAGCTGAAGAAGAGAAATGTGAACACACTAAATTCCAGTCCCTGTGGATCAGACCATATGTAGTTCATAACAATCTTGGCCACAACACTTATCGTCTCCAATATTTGGATGGGAAGATGGATTCTCTTTCTGTCAATGGCCAGGATCTTAAACAATATTTCCAATAGTAGTCTAGGGATGTGTCCCTACCTCATGTACATATTTATTTTCTTGTATTTACTTTGTCTAATGTCATTCCTTTTCACTTTTTGTTGTGTTGTCCTCGTGAATAAGACCTTGTGTGAAAGTGTTTTGTTTGGTTCCAATGCATGTGGAAAAATAGAAAAGGGCCTTGTGACACTACAAAATTTAGCAAACATTTAGTCCTTATTTGTCTTGGCTTAAATATTTTAGTCAATGATGCTCCAATGGAAAATATGATCCTTTGTGAGGAAAGATTTGTGTAGAACCGTAATACTGGTATCTATTCTAGGAACCTCATTTCTAAGCTCAGTTTTGTAATGATTCGGTGTTTGCGCGTTGATCTAATCAAGCAGAGAATGACAAGGGGAAAATCTATAATGAGAAAATCTATATCAGAGTTAAATATATACTTCTTTGAAGGAATAACCTATTATGCCCTCAATAAGTCGGGATCCCTCTTCCACCCCATTGAAATAATAAGTTCATAAGCAGAGTTCTATAAATAAAATAAATAAAGGGTGAAAGAAGAGAAAGGTTTCATGTGCAAGGAGGTTAAGCAAGTAACTTCACCGAGACACTATCTAGGCTCACTGGTAGTGAAGCAATGCTTATCTTCATGTAGTGACTCCGTCAAGATATTATCCATGCCTACTGGTAGCGGAGCAATACGAGAGATAAAAAACCATACTCTGATTATCTTAAATTCACAACTATATATTACCCTTCTCCTGAATCAAAATAATCGTGATATAGCTAGCTTTGTGAATGTGTTTAACCGAGAAAGGAATGGAGGGGACTACATTTATAACCAGGCGAAATGGGAAAACCAAAGTAATCAACACAATGAATCAATAATCCCTGAGAAATTAGGCCCTTCACATAAAGTTAGACAAAGGCAAAGAAGTTGGAATTCTACTAATGTGACGCCAAGTGTTGTCGCTGCTACAAAACCCTCCAAATTTTTTGCATATATCCAAATTTTGGAGGCTACTTTGACCTTGTAAGTTGTCATTTATAGTAGCAAAAGACATCTCATGTATATGTTCTAAGTTTTCTAGCCCCTTCTTGTCTTTTGGCATGGGTGATCAAGATCTCTTCAGCTACCGAAATTAACCAAGATCTTTTACTTTTGTGATGTTTGCATAATTGCATATGAAAGAGTATAAAACAACCACATGTGCATTCTTGAAAGAAGAAGAAACATAATGAAAATCATCAAATCAAAGAAGCATAGACATTGATAACGGATTTCACCCAGTTTAGATTACATCTTCGGGCCCTAGTGTCAAGAGTGGGGAGGTTGCTTAATTAAATGTTGCAAGATGATGATGACGTACATGGTATATTCTTTGTCATTACAAGGATGAATACTCTCAACCAGAGTGGCATGTCTCTCCACAAGACGTTCTCCCAGTATGAACTCTCACTCAAATCGATCTTCCTTTAGCATGACAAGCTAATAAAATCTCACATGATGTGGCATACAATTATCCCTCCACATAATGGTAATCAAGGATCTCAACAACAAAAACATCATCTTAGCAAATCAAATAAAAGTATGACATAACTACATCATATACCTCCTACACCATCTCCAGAATACAAATTCATTTGACACCGAGCAAATTCATCCTATTGACCAGATTGACCTTCATAAGTAAGCAAGGGAAATCATATATTCATCCTTGACAAGTTCTGCCATGGCAGCTTCTAAGGAATAGGCTTCTCTGAATAATATCCATTCCCAATTAAAATTGCAAAATATGTCATCTCTAGCAAAGGACACTAAAATCAAAGGGTGAAGGAGTGACTTTGTATCTGATGAGATTGTCTAGGGTCAAAGATGAGCTTGTTGTTCTTAGTGTGATTATTTAAGAGAATGATATGGTAAGGATTCCCTTGAAAGGGTTCCCCAAGGAATGGTAGCCCTTCATCAAAGGGAACGTTGCCAAATATAAGTTTCCAGACTGGACTAGGTTGTGGGACAACTTCATTTAGGAAGAGCTGCTAGATGAGGATCTTCATCCGAAGAAGAGGGCTTCAAATGATGACATGGTACTTGCAACACGAATGAAGGGTAAGTAGAAGAAGGACTTGAGTAAAGCCAAATGTTTCAAGAGTGGCGATATGGGTCATTTTTCGTCGAGATGTCTGATGAAGAAGAAGGGAGATGACGAGAAGAAGAAAGGGAAGTAGGTCACCGGTGTTGCCACTTCCGTTGAGATAAATGCTCTCACCAGACAATTGGAGGAGGAGGACTTTGTCATGATCTCTCATTTCTCGCAAGGCACTATCGATGAGGATGGATGGTACATGGACAGTGGTGCGTCAAAACATATGACAGGGTCGCTTTTGGAAATTATTTTTTGAAAGTATATCACGATGTATATGGCACAACCTTCACTCATACCACAAAACACGCAATTGGAACTCCTTCCTCGAAATCCAACAGGCGAAAATGACTCTTGTATTATAGACGTAAAGAATATTAGCATGGGAACTAACTATACTACTGCTAATATTTGGACATTATATTTCAATGGTTTGAAAACGTAGGAGGGTTCTGGAGCTGTTTGCATTTTAATAAACCCACAATGGAACAAACGTCTAATCTCATGTCACTTGGAATTTGAGCGCATTAATAATTTTTTTGAATATGAAGCACTCATTCTAGGTTTAAAGAAATACATCGACCTCAAAGTTGAAGCACTCAATGAAATAGGTGACTCATAAATCGTTATAACAAGTACACAATACAATACATTGTGTGTCACCCAATCTCATAAATTATCAACAAGAGGTGTGGCATCTCATTTTGCATATCCAAGCTTTTAATATCACTTATGTTCCTCGAATTCATAATGTTGTTGCCGATACATTAGCTAATGCTACTGCTAGGTTGTCACCTTTAAAGGATGGCTTTTCAGTTGAGGTTATTTGTAAGTCATATGTGCCTGATAATAATATTGATTTTCATGTTTTTAATGACAACCAACAGATACTGGACTTTATGGTGGACGTTAATGTGTTTCAGGATGCAGTTATCGATGAAGACGAGCATGAAAGAGCGTTGCAGGAGTCAACTCAAGCAAATAAAGGAAATCTCATGCCCAAGGGTGTGGTATCATTGGAAAAGTTGTATGATCTACAAAACTATTTCAAGGGGCCAATTAATGCAAAGACTTATAGTTCTACTCTTTCACATGAACAAGTGAATCTTGGTATAAAAGAAGATCTTAAGTATGTAAATCTTGGTACATGTTTCACACCTCAAGAGAGGCAAGCTTTTATCCCCTTCTTTAAACAATACTGAGATATATTCACATGGACAAGCGATTACTTGAAAACTTATGACACGTGAATAATCCAGCATGTGATTCCCATCAAATAAGGGGTAAATTCTTTTCAGCACAAAATAAGAAAATTTCACCCAGCGCTTGAACCCCTCATCACAAATAATTAACAAGATTGTTGTATGCTCAGACCATATTTAAGGTTCATCACCCGACATGGGTCTCTAATATGGTTCCCATAAGAAAGAAGTTTAGGGAGATATGCTTGTGTGTCGATTTTCACAATTTGAACTAGGCCTCAGACAAGGAAAACTACCTCATGCCATCGATGGAACAAATTCTTCAAATAGTATCGGCATCATAGATTTTCTCATTACTAGATGGTTTTATTGGTTTCAACCAAGTTCTAGTAGCAGAACTCGATAGACACAAGACCATTGTCAGGACAAAGTAGGGTACTTTTGCATTTAAGTGAATTCCTTTTCATATCATTAATGCAAGAGTTACCTTCCAACGAGTCATGTAAATCATATTTCATATTGATTAGACAGAGGTGTTGTGCTCTACTTAGATGACATGACAATATTTTAAAAGAAAATATTCAATCACTTGCACAATCTGAAGCAGATTTTTGAGCGATGTCGCAAATATGGGATATATTTAAATCCTAAGAATATTTCCTTTGGAGTGTCTGAGGGAAATCTCATGGCCCATATTATCATAACGAGCGAGATAAAAGTGGACCGAGAACGATTCAAATCTATCGCTCAGATTCTCTTTCTAGTAAACAAGAAAGCCATGCAATCCTTCCTAGGGAAGATCAACTTCCTTCGCAAATTCATCTTATATTATGCACAAATAGTAAAGCCATTGCAAGACATGATCAAGAAGGATGAAACTTATAAGTGGGATAAAAGGGAAAAGTATGCCTTCGCCCATATTAAGCAAGCAATCATTGAAGCTCCAACACTGTATAATTCGGATTTTGACAAAGATTTCATGTTATTTACTTTTTCTTCTGACACTTATCTCGCAGTCATTCTCACACAAAAGGATCGTCAACGTAATGAGCGGCCCCTTTCATTCATAAGTGATAGCTTGCAAGGAATTGAGTTAAATTACCTTGTCATTGATAAACAAGCATATGTAGTGTACATGATGGTAAAAGATTTCAGGCCATACCTTCTAAAAAATCACATTATTATCTTTGTATCCCACCCAACGATCAGATCGTTCTTTATTCAATCAGAGTTATGTAAAAGAAGGGTGAATTAGATGACGATCTTGCAAGAGTATGATCATGAATTAAAGTCATTTCATATTATAAAAGGCCATGGTCTATGCAAGCTTTCAACAAAAGCGGATAATACATCGGAAGAGGAATCTTCTCGGTGGGAGCAAGAAATTGAGATGCGTTATATTGAACCAGTTATCCCCACCGACACATCCACCTGTTTGTATGAATATGTGCGATAATATCTTCAGCATGGAACCTTTCCCTCACACTTATTCCCGTGACAAAAAAGGGTTATTCAACTTAGAGCTTTATCATATCAATTGGTACATGGAGTGATTTTTCAAAAGCACCATAATGGGGTCCTACTCAGTTGTTTGGAAGCACCAGATTCATAAAGGGTGTTACAATATATTCACGATGGACCTGCTGGTGGGCACTTCACGGGTGATACTACTACGCACAAACTTGTGAAATTTGGTTATTATTGCCTCACACTTTTCAAGGACACTCATGCTTATGCCCGCAAATGCCCAGTTTGTAAGAAATGTGTTGGTACTGATAGAAATTATTCTACCCCATTGCAACCAATTACTTTAAAATAACCTTTTCAACAATGGGGATTGGATGTCATTGGTGAAATATTGCCACACTCATTGAAGTAGCCCCGATATACTCTAACTGCTATAGACTATTTCACACGGTGGAAAAAAGTAGTTCCTCTCAAACAAGTGAACAAACAGGAGGTCATCAATTTCCTCAAACATAATATCATCACCAGGTTTGGTGTTCTATGTCACTTGTTTTTTATAATGCAACTTATTTCCCATCGTTAAACTTTATGAATTTTCATTAGAAAATGGCATTGTTTCAAAACATTCATGTAACTATTATCCACAAGGTAACGGTCTTGTTGAATCAACCAATAAGAATTTGATATGCATCATCAAGAAAACCATTTACTCTTAACAGAGGAACTGGCACAATACTTTGGTGATGCTTTATGGGCTAACCATGTTACACCTAAGCCCTCTCCGAGAACTTCCCCTTACTTTTTTGTGTATGGAAAATAATCCATCCTACCTCCGAACATATACCTCCCATCCCTTCACCTTTCTCAAGAATCTCGGGGAAAGCCATGTATTGTGGTTCAAAGTAGGATAAACATTATTTTGAATCTATAGGAAGAAAGGGGTAAAGCAAAAGAAAAAGTTGGTATTCATCAAAGTCATATCAAATGATGGTTTGATAAGAAGTATGTGGGGAATAACGAGTTCAGTGTGGGAGACCTGGTATTGAAGAGGGATAAAACCGAAGAAGAGAAATGGATACACACTAAATTCCAGTCCCTGTTGATCAGACCATATGTAGTTCATGACAATCTTGGCCACAACACTTATCGTCTCCAATCTTTGGATGGGAAGATGGATTCTCTTTCTGTCAATGGCCAGGATCTTAAACAATATTTCCAATAGTAGTCTAGGGATGTGTCCCTTCCTCGTGTACATATTTATTTTCTTGTATTTACTTTGTCTAATGTCATTCCTTTTCACTTTTTGTTGTGTTGTTCTCGTGAATAAGACCTTGTGTGAAAATGTTTTGTTTGGTTCCAATGCACGTGGAAAAATGGAAAAGGGCCTTCTGACACTACAACATTTGGAAAACATTTAGTCCTTCTTATTTGTCTTGGTTTAAATCTTTTAGTCAATGATGCTCCAATGGAAAATATGATCCTTCGTGAGGAAAGATTTATGTAGAACCATAATACTGGTATCTATTCTAGGAACCTCATTTCTAAGCTCAGTTTTGTAATGATTCAGTGTTTGCACGTTGATCCAATCAAGCAGAGAATGACAAGGGGAAAATCTATAACGAGCAAACCTATATCAGAGGTAAATATATACTTCTCTGAAAGAATAACCTATTCTGCCCTCAATAAGTCGGGATCCCTCTTCCACCCCATTGAAATAATAAGTTCATAAGCACGGTTCTATAAATAAAATAAATAAAGGGTGAAAGAAGAGAAAGGTTTCATGTGCAGGGAGGTTAAGCAAGTAACTTCGTCGAGACACTATCTAGGCTCACTGGTAACGAACCAATGCTTATCTTCATGTAGTGACTTCGTCAAGTGATTATCCATGCCTACTGGTAGTGGAGCAACACGAGAGATGAAAAACCATACCCTGATTATCTTAAATTCACAACTATATATTGCCCTTCTTCTGAATCAAAATAATCATGATATAGCTAGCTTTGTGAATGTGTTTAACCGAGAAAGGAATGGAAGGGACTACATTTATAACCAGGCTAAATGGGAAAACCAAAGTAATCAACACAATGAATCAATAAGCCCTGAGAAATTAGGCCCTTCACATAAAATTAGACAAAGGCAAAGAAGTTGGAGTTCTACTAGTGTGACGCCAAGTGTTGTCACTGCTACAAAACCCTCCAAAATTTTTGCATATATCCAAATTTTGGAGGCTACTTTGACCTTATAAGTTGTCATTTCTAGTAGCAAGAGACATCTCATGTATATGTTCTAAGTTTTCTAGCCCCTTTTTTAAGAATATTTAAGTGTTGTCTTTTGGCATGGGTGATCAAGATCTCTTCAGCTACCGAAATTAACCAAGATCTTTTACTTTTGTGATGTTTGCATGATTTCATATGAAAGAGCATAGAACAACCACATGTGCATTCTTCAAAGAAGAAGAAACATAATGAGCATCATCAAATCAAGGAAGCATATACATTGATAACAGAGTTCACCCAGTTTGGGTTACGTCTTCGAGCCCTAGTGTCAAGAGTGGGGAGGCTGCTTAATTAAATTTTGCAAGATGATGATGATGTAGATGGTATATTCTTTGTCATTACAAGGATGAATACTCTCAACTAGAGTGGCATGTCTCTCCACGAGATGTTCTCCCTATATGAACTCTCACTCAAATGGGTCTTCCTTTAGCATGACAAGCTAATAAAATCTCACATGATGTGGCATACAATTATCCCTCCACATAATGGTAATCAAGGATCTCAACAACAAAAACATCATCTCAGCAAATCAAATAAAAGTATGACATAACTACATCATATACCTCCTACATCATCTCCAGAAAACAAAAAGCTTAGTTCAAATTGAAAGTGTAAGTTGGTCCATTCATAGTAAACACCAAAGCTGCATAGAAAGAAGTCAATGACTTATTGAGCCAGATGAAGTTTAAGTTGGGTTTTAGTTGGTCATGTGATCCATTAGGAGTAATTTCATCAATGAGAATTTCTTAGAAATATGCATCATATATGCATGTGGAAAAACCTGAAATTGAGCAAGATGCCAATAGGGAAGAATGGACAAAGAATATATTGCAGGAGATTGAAGAGCCAATTTCCAGTCAAACAACACTGGAAACTTCAAGGATGACAGAGAAAGAGCTAAAGATACCAAGAGAAAGTGTATCTCCAGCAGGGTCAGAGTTACAAAAATCAACATTTAAAGTATTCAAAAGGAGAAAAACTATAAATCTTGAAGAAGAATCCTCAGAAGCTCAAACTTTCGAAGAGCTTACTACAGTCGTAATATCATCACAATCTCCTTTTTCATTACAGCAAATTCCTGAAACCACATTGGATTCTCCTTCTTCTCCGAAACAAAATAGTATTTTTGCAAAGTTCTTGGAAATGAAGAAGAAAATGAGGCCTAAATACTTCCACATATGCAGAGTTTTGGAAGCATTCTTCCTTAACTCAGACTAAATTAATTTATTCCCTTGACAATGAAAAAGGTCAGTTCAATTAGCATTCTTAGAACTAAAAGTCCATGTCCCTAAAAGTGTTGAAGATTATAAAACTTTTGTGTTTTCATTTGACACCAAGAATTCATCCTATTGACTAGATTGACCTTCATAAGCAAGGGAAATCATACATTCATCCTTGACAAGTTTTGCCATGGCAGCTTCTAAGGTATAGGCTTCTCTGAATAATATCCATTCCTAATTAAAACTGCAAAATATGTCATCTCTAGCAAAGGACACTAAAATCAAAGGGTGAAGGAGTGACTTTGTATCTGATGAGATTGTCTCGGGTCAAAGATGAGCTTGTTGTTGTTAGTGTGATTATTTTAGAGAATGATATGGTAAGGATTCCCTTGAAAGGGTTCCCCAAGGAATGGTAGCCCTTCATCAAAGGGATCGTTGCCAGAGATAAGTTTCCAGACTAGGCTAGGTTGTGGGACAACTTCATTTAGGAAGAGTTGCGAGATGAGGATCTTCATCCGAAGAAGAGGGCTTCAAATGATGACATGGTACTTGCAACACGAATGAAGGGTAAGCAGAAGAAGGACATGAGTAAAGCCAAGTGTTTCAAGAGTGGCAATATGGGTCATTTTTCATCGAGATGTTTGATGAAGAAGAAGGGAGATGATGAGAAGAAGAAAGGGAAGTAGGTCACCGGTGTTGCCACTTCCATTGAGATAAATGCTCTCACCAAACGATTGGAGGAGGAGGACTTTGCCATGATCTCTCATTTCTCGCAAGACACTATCGATGAGGATGGATGGTACATGGACAGTGGTGTGTCAAAACATATGACAGGGTCACAAGAGGTTTTTGAGACTCTGGTTGAAGGGACTCAAAGTTGTACATGGTGTTGGGTGACAAGAGTCAGAAGGAGATCTGAGGATCGAGATTTGTGTCATTCAAGATGGAGACAAGACAGGTGATGCGGGTACAGGATGTACTATTTGTACAAGGACTCAGATATAGCATGATATTTGTTTCGATGATCGAGAAGAAGGGGTTTGAGGTCTTGTTCGAGGATGGGAAGGAAAGACTTAGACCTAAAGGCTCTAGATTTGATGGTATTGTGCTTGGAGTTATAGAGCATGGTCTATACAAGCTGACGTGCAAGCCTATGGATCATGGGAAGAAGAAGCAGAAGGAGCAGGTGCAAGCTTCAAAGGTACAGATACAGGTTCCAAAGAAGAAGTTGCAGGTTCCAAAGGTTTAGAGGGAGTTGAGTTCTAGCGGGAGTTTGCAGGTTCAAAGAGAGACTTTGTAATCCAAGGGGATCAAGGGTGACTCCACATATGCCAAGAAGGAATCATTGAGGGACTGGAAAGTAATATAAGAGAAGAAGAAGAAGCAGAATGCTTCCAGTGATAGAGACACTTCTGAGAGACGCATAGTTCATACTTTAGGAATTGTTGCAGTTGTGAGTGCCAAGAGTTGGGTGAGTGTTGTGAGTAGTGATGATGATGATGATGAGTTACTTCCTAGTGTTGATTTTTAGTATCTTGGGAGGTAATCCAACCCCTAGGGTTCAGGGTTTGGAGGGTGAAGCACCACAAGAGTCACTTGTGGGCTTGGAACCCAAGGTTGTGGTTTTGCACCCATCATGATTTGGGCCAAAACCATGGAGAATTTTGGACATGTGGTGGGATGAGATGATAGAGGGCGGAAAGGAGAATCCAATGCTTCTAGAATCATCGAATTTTGAGATGTCCTTAATGAGTTATGATTTTTTTAAGTTAAGGAATAGGTTTGCAAAAGAAGATTTAAGGTCAACTAGTTGTTATGGTGGCCTAATGATATATTTTCAAGCCATGTGATGACATTTTGAGGAATCCCTTGTATATGGTATAAATGCAAGGTGAGTGAGTTTCATTTGGGATATCCATCCATGCAACACAAGGCAGAAAAGGAGCAATAAGAAACTCGACTGAGGGAGAAATAATACCTCTATTTGGGCCACAGGAAAGAGGGCACTTCAACGAAGGAGGGAGGTTATTTTGGAGGCTTCTCATGACTATTTTTAGGGTTTTTTACACCTGCAAGAAATTTGATTTAGGAGATGTAAGACACAAGTTTGTTGGGGTATGTTTTTTGGTAAGTTATATTTGTTTCAAGTAGGTCGTGGGTACAAGAAGGAGGTGTGGGTAGGTCGCAGGCCTTAACACCTCAAAACAAGGCATGTGTGGGTTTATTTGAGGGCTATAAGTGCCTAGAACATCAACGTGGAGGCATAGGATACATGTGGAGGAAAGCCACAGTTTTTAAGGGATTGTGTGGGTATGTTTTAGGGCTGACGTGGACCAGATTGATTCCCTTACCATAACTCATTCATAACAAAAGTTGTACATCAAACTTTGAGCCATATTTTTCTTATGTTGGGTCAAGCATTTACTAGTTTTGGATTAGTTTTGGTTGCAACCTGTAAGTGCCTTGTGTTGAGGTTGACTTGGGTAGTTGGAGACCTCAACTAGGAGCAGATCTTATAGTGATTGGATTGGGTGCCATTGGACTGGTGGATGGAAGCATGTTGGATACCCAAAGTAGACCTTGACAAGCCATCATAAAGTGACATTGACAGCTGAAGGTTGGGTCAAGGTTGGAGCCTAATGTGCAGCTATTGATGGACGAAAACAACTGTTAGATTAGTATATTAGAGCTCAGGTGTTGGCCAGCATAGAAGAGAAGATTGGATTTGCCTATGTTTATTGTAGCAGAAGTGACGTGCAACAATGATAGGTGGAAACCCTCTTGGAGACTCTATGTGTTGTCTCTTGATGGACTGAGGGGCAGCTAGAGAGCAAAATGAAATCAAATGACCGGCAGGACAAGATACGACATATAGGCTTCAGTGAGATTGTCATTGTATCTATTCCTTAGACTATTCTATTATTCGGATTGGTTTAATATAATGAAGATCGAGTTGTATATATTTGTAAAAAAAATTGTAAAAAATTGTTTATACTTGTGCATGTGTGATTTGCTGCTTATATTGTTCCGATGTGAAAAGTAGTTCTGTTTAGATTCTTGGTTTGGTAGCTTCAAATATTAGAAGATTCTATCCTAGACCCAAGATTGTAGAAATTCAACATAGAACTGCGCACTGTGTAATCCCTGAGCCATTCTCCTGGTCCAATACTCAATTACAGGCCAATTAATGACTTTCATGAAGGAAGTTATACTATAATATTTCAGGACTAATGTTGTCTTGTCACAAGTGAGTTAATTTGTAGGTACCTTGTCTTAACATGAAAAGATGATGCTTAGAAAGGAGGATAATGAAACTATGTTGGGATACACTAAATGAAGTTGTGAAGACAATATTATCATTGAACAAGAAGATGAAGGGACACTAGATTGCGACTGTAAATGAAGAATCAAGATCATAGTGAAGACTCCCTATTTTCAATCCCTCTGGAGGAGAAAGAGAAAGGACATGCAACATATTTCATGAGACACAAAAATACCAACAAGAGGAGAAGATTGACATTGACTCATCACCACTAAGTCCATGTCATCAGTGTCAAGTCATGTCTTGTCAAGGTGTCATCTCAAGGGTCATATGAGTCATCATGTGCCACATCATTGGTGGATTTGATTATGTAATTTTCAATAAAATGAGAAATTTAAAGTAAGTGGAAGTCAAAAGGTCACCTATAGAATGTGAAAAGTCAAGTTAAAGTCAAAGGGTCTCATGAGAATTTGAAAATTCATGTGGAAGTTTAAGATTCATGAGGGGATCTGAAGAGTCACAAGGGAGGTGAACAGTCACCTAATTTTCTATATATACACCCTCATAGCTCAAGCAAAGGACTTTTCACCTTGGCTCCTCCCACTAGGCATTAGAGAGGAATATAGTTCTTTTGGAGAGCAAGTGGTAGCTCAACACTCCACTATTAGAGCTAGTGGTCTTCATTGTATCAACATATCTTGGAACTTTCACTTAATATTCAAAGCTCATTGAGCCAACACACTTTCATGCATACATCATAAATGTTGTAAGCCTATTCTTTGAATGTTTTCAGTATATGTTGTTGTCATTTTATACCAAATAAATTGAACTATTACAGTGGCTTTAGTGCTTATCTTGTTGAATGTGTGTTGTACTTGTTTTAATGATCATTAGTACTATGTGAATTATTTCGCTAATTGATTAACGATTCTTTCATATGTATGTGTGTGTGCCTTTATCAGAATAGTAATATTACTTTTCTCCTAAATACTCACTTTTGTTTCGTTCCGGTGAAAGAACCTTGATACATTTTGGAATTGAATATTTCACAAGGTATACTTAGTTGTTCATTCAAAAGTACATGCACATTGCTCTCATGTGCCAATTATCGTAGCCAAGGCAAATCTTTCAGAACAATGGCAGTCGGCCCATATTTCCGGAGGGGCTCCAATACCAAATGGTGTGAGGTCTAATTGGGGCTTCACATTGAGGAGACCCCCTTGCATGTTGGTGCGTTCCAACATCGTCAACATTATGGTGCTAGAAGGAGGGCCACCACCTCTTTATGGCTAATAACTCACCACATCCTAACAATTAATATTTTGTGAAAGGTGGTAATTCATCGAGTTCCACTCTAACTCATACTCCCAAGATAGGGGGTCTTCTCATCTTGGTTCGGAACAAGCTGTTGAAGTTAATTACAATCAACTCCGGACAATCCGGCATATTACTCGTCAATTTGCAAGATCTCTTGGTATACTTCTCGTTCATGCTATTCTTCCTCATAAGTCGACAAAGAAATAAATAACTCCTAGTGGTATATTGGTTTCTTCGGTGGAAGATTTGGTTATTACTACCCTTCAAGAGCTAGTTGATTATGTGAAAACAACAAACAAGCAAGGGATCCTTCCACCTATTCACAAGGACTTGGACGGTGACGAGGAAGATTTTCAATTTTCTGATGAAGAACAATTGCAAGCCAAAGATCAACCTAATTATAATAAAGATTTGAATGTTGAAGGATAAGACTCTTCAAATTCAGAGAGAGAGAAGGAGGAAAGAGAAGAAGACATGGTTGCTGCAGGTTTGGATTGGATGGCCCAAGGACCACTAGATTTTCTGGATAATCTCCATAAGATGGCCAAACATCTTGAAAACTTGCTTTTAAAGTTTGATCCAGATAATAAGACTAAAGGTTAAGACCGTATCAATGATTTCTACATGCACTTACGAATGCTTAAGGTATGTTTTGATGATGTTGCTTGTAGACTTTTTTCTGTACACTCTAGAAGGAAGAGTTTTAGCATGGTATCACAATACTCCACCCAATTCAATTCATAGCAGGAGGGAGTTTAAGAATTTATTTTTAGGAGAAAAAAATTCAATGATAAAATTCCCACCATTTTGTTAAAAGAACTCAAAAATATTAAGATGGGGACAAGGAAAAAGTAAAGGATTTTAATAGCAGATTTACCCATTTGTTGTCTCGTAGATGTACGACTACATGATTCAATTACGAAATATTATTATATAGCCACCTTGCTAACTAAAATTTTTGTGTTTGTCAAAAGAGATGCAAAGGTTACTTTGGATTTGAACTTTGCAGAAGTTATCATCGTTAAAAATGACTTGCATTCTAATGGAGCCATTGAAGACTCTAATAAAGCTAACGACTCCAAGGAAACAGGTAAGAAAACTCAAGCCTCTTCCACTAAATCCAAAGAGAAAGATTCTTTCAATATGGAAAGCTTGACCAAGTCTTTCAAGTAGCTTACAAATGAAGTGCATGAATTGAATAGGAGGTAAAGTGAGGCAACTACCAGTAGTAAGTCTTTTAAGTTGCCTTTCTTTAAAAAGAATAACAGTTCTCAACTGGATAAATCAACTCGGAGTTCTAATGCAGTGTTTAATGTTGAAAGTTAGGGAATGGATAACTATTTCACTTTCCATCAAGAGAAGCATTCAGAGAAGACATGTCCCCAATGGAATCATAATATGATTGTTATGATGATCAATTATGTAGATACCTTGCTAGTAGATGAGCAACCTGAGCAAAGTGAAGAAGCAAACGAACCCACTGTGGCTGAGGAAATTCTGAGTGTTGAACACTCAGTTAATGCATTTAGTGTTATATATAACACTGATAAACAAAGTGTTGATGAGCTATATGTGAGTGAGACTCCTCCCCAACATGTTACTAACCGATATAATCTGAGGAGCAAAGGACCTATTTCTAAGAAACTATTGAGAAGGATTCTGCCACCTTCTAAACCACCTTAGAATTTGCAGAGCAAGCCTAGAAGTGCTCCTTCTTCTAAGAACACTTCCACAAATAATAAGAACAAGCCCATCACTATGGAAGCTTCTAACAAAGCTAAATCACCTGATACGTCAACACAATATGTTAAGAATGAAAGCATCGATTATAACATCGTTGAAAACATGAAAAAAATCTCGTGCCAACATTTCAATCTTTGAGCTCGCCAAGCTAATGGGACGACGTGAACTGATACTACAAGCACTTGCAACATTGCCTCCATATAGTAATAAATTTTTTGCTTCGCAAGTCATGTCTGATAAGTCTTGTAAGATTTTTGAATTTGTAGTTAATGCTGTTAATTTAAATACTAACACTCTTTGCCCCTCGTTTCTGCTAAAATTTAAAATCTTCAATTATAATGTCCATAATTTTTTAGTTAATTTTGGTGCATCCACAAATGTCATGCAATTATCGATTGCCAAGAAAATTAATGTTAAATGGGAAAAGATTGATGCTTGAAACATATAGTTGGACAGGTCATTAGTCGAGGCAATTAATGAACTTCATAATGTCATTATTTGTTTCTCATTGGACCATAGATTTCACCAGTGCATCAAAATTGTTATTGTGGACATTCCTGAAGCCCATGGGTTACTTTTGACCAAGGATTGGTCCAGTAAGCTACAAGGGTATTTCTCAATAGACTAGACACATTTATGGCTTCCCTATAAGGGAAAAAACACCTAGATTCAAGTGGAAAGCAATCCTTATATAAAGTATACCCTGACACCACTTGAGGGACATAATGAGATGGTTGAATTTGCATATATCACTTTTGGAAATTATTTTTTGGAAGTATATCATGATGTATATGGCACAACCTTCACTCATACCACAAAACACACAATTGGAACTCCTTCCTCAAAATTCAACTGGCAAAAATGACTCTTGTATTATAGACGTAAACAATATTAGCATAGGAACTAGCTATAGTACTGTTGATATTTGGACATTATATTTCAATGGTTTGAAAACGTAGGAGGGTTCTGGAGCTGTTTGCATTTTAATAGACCCACAATGGAACAAACATCTAATCTCATGTCACTTGGAATTTGAGTGCACTAGTAATGTTTTTAAATATGAAGCACTCATTCTGGGTTTAAATAAATCCATCGACCTCAAAGTTGAAGCAATCAATGCAATAGGTGACACATAAATCATTATAACAAGTACGCAATACGAAATATTGTGGGTCATCCAATCTCATAAATTATCAACAAGAGGTATGGCATCTCATTTTGAATATCCAAGCTTTTAATATCACTTATGTTCCTCGAATTCATAATGTTGTTGTCGATACATTAGCTAATGCTATTGCTAGGTTGTCACCTTTAAAGGATGGCTTTTCAGTTGAGGCTATTTGTAAGTCATATGTGCCTGATAATAATATTGTTTTTCATGTTTTTACTGACAACCAACAGATACTGGACTTTATGGTGAACGTTAATGTGTTCAAGGATGCAGTTATCGATGAAGACGAGCATGAAAGAGCGTTGCAGGAGTCAACTTAAGCAAATAAAGGAAATCCCATGCCCAAGGGTGTGGTATCATTGGAAAAGTTATATGATCTACAAAACTATTTCAAGGGGTCAATTAATGCAAAGACTTATAGTTCTACTCTTTCACATGAACAAGTGAATCTTGGTATGCAAGAAGATCTAAAGTATGTAAATCTTGGTACATGTTGCACACCTCAAGAGAGGCAAGCTTCTATCCCCCTCTTTAAACAATACTGAGATATATTCACGTGGACATACGATTACTTGAAAACTTATGACACGTGAATAATCCAGCATGTGATTCCCATCAAATAAGGGGTAAATTCTTTTCAGCACAAACTAAGAAAATTTCACCCGGCACTTGAACCCCTCATCAGAAAGAATTAACAAAATTGTTGGATGCTCAGACCATATTTAAGGTTCATCACCCGACATGGGTCTCTAATCTAGTTCCCATAAGAAAGAAGTTTGGGGACATATGCTAGTGTGTTAATTTTCACAATTTGAACTAGGCCTCACACAAGGAAAACTACCTCATGCCATCGATGGAACAAATTCTTCAAATAGTATCGGCATCATAGATGTTATCATTACTAGATGGTTTTACTGGTTTCAACCAAGTTGTAGTAGCAGAACCCGATAGACACAAGACCACTGTCAGGACAAAGTAGGGTACTTTTGCATTTAAGTGAATTCCTTTTCATCTCATTAATGCAAGAGTTACCTTCCAACGAGTTATGTAAATCACATTTCGTATATTGATTAGACAGAACGTTGTGCTCTACTTAGATGACGTGACAATATTTTCAAAGAAAATATTCAATCACCTGCACCATTTGAAGCAGATTTTTGAGTGATGTCACAAATATGGGATATCTTTAAATCCTAAGAAGATTGCCTTTGGAGTGTCTTAGGGAAATTTCATGGCCCATATTATCATAACGAGCGAGATAAAAGTGGACCTGGAATGATTCAAATCTATCACTCGGATTCTCTTTCTAGTAAACAAGAAAGCCATGCAATCCTTCCTAGGGAAGATCAACTTCCTTTGCAAATTCATCTTATATTATGCACAAATAGTAAAGCCATTGCAAGACATGATCAAGAAGAATGCAACTTGTAAGTGGGATAAAAGGGAAAAGGATGCCTTTGCCCATATTAAGCAAGCAATCATTGAAGCTCCAACACTGTATAGTTCAGATTTCGACAAAGATTTCATGTTATATAATTTTTCTTATGACACTTATCTCGCAGTCATTCTCACACAAAAATACGATCAAGGTAATCAGCTGCCCCTTTCATTCATAAGTGCTAGCTTGTAAGGAATTGATTTAAATTACCTTGTCATGATAAACAAGCCTATATAGTGTACATGATGGTAAAAGATTTCAGGCCATACCTTCTAAAAAATCACATTATTATCTTTGTATCTCACCCAACGATTAGATTATTCAATAAGAGTTATGTAAAAAGAAGGGTGAATTAGATGACGATCTTGCAAGAGTACGATCTTGAATTGAAGTCATTTCATATTATAAAAGGCCATGGTCTATGCAAGCTTTCAACATAAGTGACTAATACACTAGAAGAGGAATCTTCTGTGTGGGAGCGGGAAATTGAGATACATTATATTGAACCAGTTACCCCCACCAACACATCCACCTCTTTGTATGGATATGTGTGATAATCTCTTGAGCATGGAACCTTTCTCTCACACTTATTTCCGTGACAAAAGAGGGTTATTCAACTTACAGCTTTATTATATCAGTTGGTACATGCAGTGATTTATCAAAAGCACCATAATGGGGTCCTACTCAGGTGTTTGGAAGCACCATATTCATAAAGGGTGTTACAATATATTCACGATGGACCTACTGGTGGGCACTTCACGAGTGATACTACTACGCACAAACTCATGCAATTTGGTTACTATTGCCTCACACTTTTCAAGGACACTCATGCTTATGCCCGCAAATGCCTAGTTTGTAAGAAATGTGTTGGTAGTGATAGAAATTCAGCCACCCCATTGCAACCTATTGCTATAAATAACCTTTTCAACAATGGGAATTGGATGTCATTGGTGAAATATTTCCACACTCATTGAAGCAGCCCCGATATATTCTAACTGTTATAGACTATTTCAAATGGTGGAAAAAAGCAGTTCCTCTCAAACAAGTGAACAAACAGGAGGTCATCAATTTCCTCAAACATAATATCATCACCAGGTTTGGCATTCTATGTCACTTGTTTTTTATAATGCAACTTATTTCCCATCGCTTAAACTTTATAAATTTTCATTAGAAAATGGCATTGTTTTAAAACATTCATGTAACTATTATCCACGAGGTAACGATCTTGTTGAATCAACCAATAAGAATTTGATATGCATCATCAAGAAAACCATTTACTCTTAACAGGGGAACTGGCACAATACTTTGGTGATGCTTTATGGGCTAACCATGTTACGCCTAAGCCCTCTCCGAGAACTTCCCCTTACTTTTTGGTGTATGGAAAATAATCCATCCTACCTCTAAACATATACCTCCCATCCCTTCACCTTTCTCAAGAATCTCGGGGAAGCCATGTATTGTGGTTCAGAGTAGGATAAACATTATTTTGAATCTATAGGAAGAAAGGGGCAAAGAAAAAAAAAATTGGTATTCATCAAAGTTGTATCAAATGATGGTTTGATAAGAAGTATGTGGGGAATAACGAGTTCAGTGTGGGAGACCTAGTATTGAAGTGGGAAAAATCCGAAGAAGAGAAATGTGAACACACTAAATTCCAATCCATGTGGATCAGACCATATGTAGTTCATGACAATCTTGGCCACAACACTTATCGTCTCCAATCTTTGGATGGGAAGATGGATTCTCTTTCTGTCAATGACCAGGATCTTAAACAATATTTCCAATAGTAGTCTAGGGATGTGTCCCTACCTCATGTACATATTTATTTTCTTGTATTTACTTTGTCTAATGTCATTCCTTTTCGCTTTCTATTGTGTTGTCCTTGTGAATAAGACCTTGTGTGAAAGTGTTTTATTTGGTTCCAATGCACGTGGAAAAATGGAAAAGACCTTGTGACACTACAACATTTGGCAAACATTTAGTCCTTCTTATTTGTCTTGGTTTAAATCTTTTAGTCAGTGATTCTCCAACGGAAAATATGATCCTTCGTGAGGAAAGATTTGTGTAGAACCATAATACTTGCATCTATTGTAGGAACCTCATTTCTAAGCTCAGTTCTGTAATGATTCGGTGTTTGCACGCTGATCCAATCAAGCAGAGAATGACAAGGGGAAAATCTATAACGAGCAAACCTATATCATAGTTAAATATATACTTCTCTAAAGGAATAACCTATTACACCCTCAATAAGTCAGGATCCCTCTTCCACCCCATTCAAATAATAAGTTCATAAGAACAATTCTATAAATAAAATAAATAAAGGGTGAAAGAAGAGAAAGGTTTCATGTGCAGGGAGGTTAAGCAAGTAACTAAGCCGAGACACTATCTAAGCTCACTGGTAGTGAAGCAATGCTTATCTTCATGTAGTGACTCTGTCAAGATATTATCCATGCCTATTGGTAGCAGAGCAACACGAGAGATGAAAAACCATACTGTGATTATCTTAAATTCACAACTATATATTACCCTTCTCCTAAATCAAAATAATCGTTATATAGCTAGCTTTGTGAATGTGTTTAACCGAGAAAGGAATGGAGGGGACTACATTTATAACTAGGCTAAATGGGAAAACCAAATTAATCAACACAATGAATCAATAATCCCTGAGAAATTAGGCCCTTCACATAAAGTTAGACAAAGGCAAAGAAGTTGGAGTTCTACTAGTGTGACGCCAAGTGTTGTCGCTGCTACAAAACCCTCCAAATTTTTTGCATATATCCAAATTTCAGAGGCTACTTTGACCTTGTAAGTTTTCATTTCTAGTAGCAAGAGACATCTCATGTATATGTTCTAAGTTTTCAAGCCCCTTTTTGTCTTTTGGCATGGGTGATCAAGATCTCTTTAGCTACCGAAATTAACCAAAATCTTTTACTTTTGTGATGTTTGCATAATTGCATATTAAAGAGTATAGAACAACCACATGTGCATTCTTCAAAGAAGAAGAAACATAATGACAATCATCAAATCAAGGAAGCATAGACATTGATAATGGAGTTCACCCAGTTTGGGTTATGTCTTTGGGCCCCAGTGTCAAGAGTAGGGAGGTTGCTTAATTAAATGTTGCAAGATGATGATGATGTACATGGTATATTCTTTGTCATTACAAGGATGAATACTCTCAACCAGAGTGGCATGTCTCTGCATGAGACGTTCTCCCTATATGAACTCTCACTCAAATGGGTCTTCCTTTAGCATGACAAGCTAATAAAATCTCACATGATGTGGCATACAATTATCCCTCCACATAGTGGTAATCAAGGATCTCAATAACAAAAACATCATCTCAGCAAATCAAATAAAAGTATGACATAACTACATCATATACCTCCACTTTTGGGGATGGCCGAAAAATGCAAAGCTAAGCTGTTGAAATGGACATCACCGCTAAATTCGTGGCATGAAGTCATGTCAAACGACTATAAACTTTTCCCCTTTCTCACACCATCAAATTCTGGACCCTTGGGAATCTTTAAGATTCCCCCAAAGATTCCTTCTCAAAGATGACAAAAAAATCCATTTCTCAGATGAATATTATAAGCACACCATTGTGCTCCCTTGGTGTGCTCCCTGCAAAATTCTATCAAAAAGGACTATAAAGTTGGCACCTTTATGCCTCTGTCAAAATTAGCCTCCAAGGGAATCCTTTAGATTCCACATGATTTTGTAAATATTCCTTGTTGCTGGACACCTAAATTATTGTTGCTTAAATGGGGAAGCAAATTGCACGGTTGGACTCCTCGCCAGAAAACGTGCAAAAATTACTATCAACCTGTCAAAATCTGACACTCGCATTTTCGACCCTCTAAGGGAATCTTTCCAGCATCTTGGTAGATCCCTTGCTCATGGTTCCACATCTCTACTAGCTTATGGTTTTGTCGTCCTTCGCTACCCTCCTCTCGGTCAAATGAACTGAGTATCTCTTGTATATTTTTTTAGGTGAATTAAACAATGTAGGTTGTTTGGCCTATTAGTAAAGCGTTGAGTTTAGTTTGTGGGTGTTCGGGGGTTCAAACCCCACCGACCCCCAAAAATGGTGTGTTTGTTTATTTTTTGGGGCCATTATAACGGCGTGCGGCACATTGTATATTTTTATGTAACCATCGGTAGTCAAGGAATGTGGTATCAGTGGTTGGCATTTGTTGTCAATGGTTTTTGGGTAGTGGTCACCTATAATTTGGAATGGTGCATTAACATATACGCTAGTGGTGGTTAACGATCAGTTGTAATGTATAACAGTTGAGTGTATGTTGTGGAACCACCCGGGTGGCATGTTGGCCCCACCATGCCGGACTAGTTCCAGCCCCGTCAGTTCTAGCATATGTGTGGTTGTAATATACGATGTTCAAATGTGTTGGCGGGTGGCGGGGTTTGACTGCCTACCACCCCGTTGTTTTTATAATATAATAACACCAATGTCATGGGAGGGGGTGGTAGCCCGCCACCCCTATTTAATATTATTTATTTTTTGATACAAAATATTTCAGATTTTCCTACCGAAAAATAAGGGTCACTGAGCAAATTAACGATTCGACAAATTCGACCTTTCCGATGGTCGGATTTCATGCGCCGAGATTCTTCCAATTTGTTGCCTCATTAAGACTATCACTTGCCTAAGTTTAACCATAACCTTTACCAGCTATAACTTGAGCATACAAACTTAGATTTGAGTGTTGTTCACACAGTTGGAATTAGGATAGGCACTATGATCTGGCCCTAGTTGCACTTCAATTTGACAACTTTCATTTTTGAGCTATTTCTAGATTTTGAGCATATCTGGAGCGACCTAAATCAGTGGGAAGTGTCACACATTGTGAAAGTCGAGTTCTAGTTCCTTGCAAGAGGCAACTTTGGTACTAATGGGTCCTATTTATCATATAGACATGTACTAAAATCATTCCTAAAGTTTCATGCATTATTTTGTTACTGTCGTGAATGGTGTCAC
>APFE030723068.1:8100-24799 GCA_000404065.3 Pinus taeda
ATAATAAAATAACCAATACCACGAACCAAAACCATGATAACTCAATACCGACGGCTAAATACCATGAGAGAACCCCATGTGTGGGCGCTTAACTATCTTGAAGTGTGTGCACTAGGGGTACGCACCCCATGAACTGGATAACTGCGGGTATGTACGCACTATATGTAACACTGGCCTGCGTGTATGCACCTTATGTAAGGTGTACCTGCGTACCTCTTATTTTCTCCAATATTTGATAGCTGATCATCAATCTCTGCTACTGTCCTGTATAGGATCCATCACCTGAATAGGTTGCCATCAAGGACAACACTTTGGCCATAATTTTGGAAGATTTGATCAATCAGGTCGTCTTCATAAGGTTGACCCCCTCCTATAGTAGCATCTAGGGTACATATTGGGTAAGATGTGGCAAATTAGACTTCATCTTCCTCCTCCTCTTCCAACCATAAAGGTAATTCATGCTCTAGAGATGGTTGAGGAGGAGGGTACAAGACCAATTGTTTGGAAAAAATATTTTTAATGGTCATATTCCCAACCCTGCAACTTATGAAGAATCAACAATGGATAACCATGGTCTTTGAAGGATGAGATGATAACCATTGAAATTAGTCTTAGGTTGGAGAACTAAGAAGTCAGCAAGGTGTTCCCAGGAATCAATGGAAACCATCACATCCTCAACAACTCCCTCAGGAGCTACTATGGATCTGTTTGCAAGCTACAAGATTGTTGTGGTCTTCCTTAATGATCTTTTGAGATTCATTTTAAGCATATTCTCCTTAGTCATTACATTGATGGCAGCCCCAAGATTGATCAAGTTATGGGGGACAATGATACCATCAATGTGCACATCTACCACAGGACTTCCAGGGTCTAGGTACTTCGGGAAAATCACATGCCCCAACATTTTGTTAGATAATTTTCCAATGAAATTAATGGTAGGGGTTTCTTTCTTTCTCCTCCCAGGATGTTTGAATCATTCTCCTTAATTAACTTGTTATAGATGGGGACATCCTTAATAGTTTGAAGGCGTGTGATTTTTACACACATTGTTTTCAATTCACCCAAAATTTCACTCTTCTGGGGTGTTCTTTCTAGGATGGATTAATCCCTGAGGAAAAGGACATGGATTGGCTTGAGGAACACTCTTCCTTTTCCTCTTCAAGCTACTCAGGTGGAGATGGAGGTTGATTATCTGGAAGCACTCTTCCAAACCTGAGGTTTATTTCTTGAATTTCCACAACATAGGTAGGGTAGAATGTCTCTCCACTATAAACTTGTTGTGCCTATTTGTTGTTCAGGTTTAGATTTGGCTGAGCAAGAATCTAAGGGTGCTTAGGTGGAGCGGGGTGAATTTGTTGTGGTTGAGATGTAGGTGTAGGTAGTAAGGCTGGAGATTGGTTGTATGAGGGACTCCACCCATATGATGGTGTATTCCAATGAGGTTGTGGGGGAGCACATGGCTGAAATGATTAGCTAGCAGGTTGGGAATGGTATTGAGGTGCAAAAGACCAAGGAGAAGGTGTGGACCATGAAGGATGAGCAGGAGGACACCAAGGGGGAATGGATGCATTATGGTTAGGGTTGTAATATGAATACAACCCCCCTTGCATGCCTTGTTCGTATGGTTGAGGTTCTTGAGGCATCCTTTGGCTGATATAGAAGAGTTGTTCAGTCACACCTTTAGTTCCTTGATACACAACTTTCAATCCAGACAAAGATGGGAACTTGTCTGTGGAGTGGTTCTCCTCACAGACCTAGCAGATTTCTCTAAGGTTCAATGGGCATTTGTTTCTAGGGTGCCTCATGGTGCATTTAGGGAAAAATACAGGTAAGGCTCTTTTTGCTTCCTCCTTCTTCCTCTTGATCTACATGGTGTCCATTTGTAGGGAAAAGGTATGCAAAATTTCACTCTTAAAGTCTTCCAACATGTTCCCAAATTCACTTTTGATGGATGCGTTGGAGGAAGATGAACTGGCCAAAGCTTGACTAGCCCTACCCTTCTTTCTAGCTACCCTAGAATGATTTTTGAAAACTGTCTTGATATCATCATAAGATAACTGGTAGATGTCCCCTCCCGATAGCATGTTTATTGTTTCTATAAGATCTTCCCTGATCCCTCTAAGAAGGAATAGCTTGATTGATTCAAGATTGAGGGTGCATCTGGCCATTTTGTATTTTTGTTGGAACCTTTCCTCATAATCCTCCAAAGATTCATCATGTCCCAAGATCATTCTAAAGATTTCTTCTTTGGTGTCTTTGGACCTACAATAGTCCACGTACTTGTTGTTGAAGGCTTGTTGCATTTGAGCCTAGGTATTGATGATGTCCCCAGGTGAACCCATGTCCCAGTGCAAGGTTGCATCCTGAAGGGTGGATGGGAACAAATTCAACTTCTGGTCGTCAGAGGTAAAATCATAAGTTCTGCAGATGAAAGAAAACTCAAAAAAGGGTATCAAGGTCCTCTAAGGTTAAGTCATCGAAGTGAGGAAAGGTAGAGGGGCTTATGTTTTTCATCCTAGCATATCCATTAGTTTCTTTGATGGGAAAATCACCCTCAGTTCTATTTTTAGCTCCATTTATGTTTTCAGTTCCATTTCTATTTTCAGCCATGATGTAGGTTTGTGGAATGGTTTCTTCTTCTTCTTCCCCAATAGGCTCTTCAAAAATCCATGGTTGTTTGCCTAATGGGTCCTCTAGCTCACAGCCACTGAAGAAGAGGGAAGGTTGGCTATTTGATTGTGTGGGGGTATTTGGAAAAAAATTTCCTAAGTTGTCTCCACTCCTACGAGGCATGAGAGAAATTTGTTTTTTCTATTAGGGTTTTCTCAGGACTACTTGTAGAATGGAAAGAAAACAGAAATCACAACTATCTATTAAATGCAAAACAAAAGGAAAGCAGGAATTGCATCTATTTATTGAATGTCAAATGGAAAGGAAAGTAGAAATCATATCTACCAAGACACCTCCCTGGAAACGATGCAAAAAAGTGATGAGCCCTAGTATTGCAGCAAGGATTTTGCAACTCCTAGGGTGACCAACTTTAATTTATCAGCCCGGGGTTCGTAAAAACTTGGAGGTGACAGTGTTATATGCAAAACATATGCAACAATCTACTCTTGTACACTCCTTTGAGTTGTTGACGATCAATGTTATCCTTAACCGACCTCATCACCTGCCTTATCGTTCCACATGTTGTAAATTGAGTATCTATGTTTTTCTTTTTTAATATTTTTGCAATCTTGTCAGTAACCCCCTGGATGTATGGAAGGTAAACCCTCCCCTGACTATGTTTCATACCAAATTGAAAATTTCTCCCAAAAATATTATTCCAAGTGTTTAAATATTGTAGATAATCTTGTAAATAATCATGATACTGTATTTTGGACCCTTTATTTTAATGGATTGAAATCTAAAGAAGGAACAGGATTTGGCTGCATTTTGATTAATCCTTATGGAGAAAAAACTATGTTAGCCTACAGATTAGAGTTTGAATGTACCAATAATGTTGCAGAATAGAAAGAATTGGTACATGACTTACAGAAAGCTATTAGTCTTCATATCAAATACCTTAAAGTTTTTAGTGACTCGGAGATTGTTATCAAACAAGTTAGAAACATCATCCATTGTGTTTCTAATCACCTTAAACATTAACAATCTTTGATCCAAGAACTCACATCTCATTTCATTGCATTCAACATAGCTCCTCTTCTGAGAATACAAAATGCAGGTGTCGACCTTCTAGCAAATGTTGCTTCCAAACTCATTCAAGTTGAATATTTCAATCCTGATAGATTTTCTATTGAAATAATTTTTCGCCCCTGCATTCCAGACGACATTACTAATTGTCGATTGTTTAATGATGACAATGACATCTTGAGTTTTCTGACATCTGAAGCGCCTAACTCTGATCATATTATCGATGAACATGAACATGACAGACAATTGAATAAATATTCTGAGTAAAATTCTTTGCCTAAACCTGTAGTTAAACTGGAAGATTTATATGACTTGAAAGATAGATTGAAAAGGGTAACTAATTGCAAACTTCAAAGTTCAACTGAGAGATTTGAATTGGTTAACTTAGGACCTAATCATAAGCCTCAGAACATTAATTTTCCTTGGACTTTCACCATATTAAAGATATTCTTTCATTCATTTTTTGAAAATATACAAGGATATATTTTTATGGAATTATGATGATCTGAAAACCTATTATACATCCATCATTCAACACACTATTCCTATTCTTTCAAATGTCAAGAAAATCCAATAAAAGCTCAGGAAAATCCACCCTAACTTGGAAACTCAGATTAAAACTGAACTAAATAAGATTCTTAAAGCTAAAATCATTTTTCCAATCAGACATTCCAAGTGGGTCTCAAACCTTGTGCCAGTTAGAAAGAAAAATGGGGATATTCGTATTTGTATAAATTTCTAAAATTTGAACAAAGCTTGTGAAAAGGATAACTTTCATTGGCCCCCAATGGAACAAATTTTACAATCAATTGTTGGGTCTGAACTAAATTATTTTTTAGTTGGCTTTTCAGGTTACAATCAAATTCTTGTACATCCAGATGACAGACTGAAAACCATATTCAACACTAAGTGGGGAACCTACGCTTATCAAAAAATGCATTTCGGACTGATTAATGTTAGAGCTACTTTCCAAAGAGCTATGGATATCACTTTCATAGGATTAATCAATAAGACAGTTGTAGTGTATCTAGATGACATTACAATTTATTCCAAACAAAAAGGTAATCATTTACATGATTTAAAACAGTTCTTTCAAATATGTCAAAAGTTTGGAATCTCCCTAAATCCTAAAAAGTCATTTTTTTCTCTTGATGAAGGAAAACTTCTGGGCTTTTATAGTCTCTAAAGAAGGAATCTGAAAAGGTCCAGATAGAATTAAGGTGATATCTGAAATCCCCTTACCGCACAACAAAAA
This sequence comes from Pinus taeda, assembly GCA_000404065.3. NCBI lineage: Eukaryota > Viridiplantae > Streptophyta > Pinopsida > Pinales > Pinaceae > Pinus > Pinus taeda. Next base: position 13,052 of record APFE030723068.1, read on the forward strand.
ATCCATGAAATCCTTCCTTGGACAAACTAATTTTGTTAAAAGATTTCTTCCAGGCTTCTTTCAAATTGTACTTCATTTGCATGCTAAGATAAAGAAGAAGTCAATTTGAAAATGGGGGTGGATTGAAATAAAATCATTCGAATCATTAAAATAGGAAATCACTGATACCCCTTAATTATCAACCCCTAATTTTGCAAACCATTCATTCTTTATACTTTTTCTTCCGAACAATATTATGTAGTTGTGTTGACTCAACCTAATGAGTAGAAAATTGAAGCTTTGATTTCCTTATTTAGTTCCAATCTAAGGGAGCCAAGCTAAATTATTCAAATGTTGAAAAGCAAGCCTTTGCAATCTTCGAATCCATTAAACATTTCAGACCTTTCCACTAAAAACACATACAAAAGTAATTGTTCCTTTCCCTGTTGTCAGAAAATTACTTATCCAAAATAATTGGGGGAGAAAAGGGAAAATTGGGTTATTGCCCTGCAAGAGTATGATCTAGACATCAAACCAACTAAAATAGTAAGGGCTCAAGGTTTTTGTAGGTTAATTACTGTAGTTGATGACAATTTAACTAATGAAGATTCAGGTAGTAATGTCCAAATAATAGAGGCAAATCCCATCAATATTGAATCTCAATACGCTAATATTATTTTTTAATTGAAAAAAGGTTATGCTCCATTAGAACTAAATTACAAGAAGAAAAGAGCTCTTAGACTTAAAGCTAATCAGTATCAGTTTTTCAATGATGTCATATTTAAAAGGAATTACAATTCTGTTTTGCTAAGATGTCTAGAAAAGTCTGAAGCTAAAAAGATATTGTAGGAGCTACATGATGGACCAGTTGGTGGACACTATGTGGGAGACACCACTACTTATAAAATTTTGCATTTTTGATACTATTGGCTGACTTTATTCGGGGACACTCATGCCTATGTCAAAAAATGTAGTCTACTAGACTGCTTCAAGAAGATAAAAGAAACCAACCTTACCTTTACAACCAGTTAACATTGAACAACCTTTTGAATAGTGGGGATTAGATATAATATTTGAGATTGTTCCTAAATCTTCCAAGCAGCATAAATACATCTTGACTACTATGGACTACTTCACCAAATGGGTGGAAGAAATACCCCTCAAGTTGGCCAATTTTGAAAACATTATTGAATTTATTGGTCAATTCATCATTACCAGGTTTGGTCTTCCCCATGCCCTTGTTTTTTATAATGCATCTTATTTTTCAGGAAATTCCATTACTAAATTTTCTCTTAAAAGAGGTTTTAAACTTAAGTATTATGCAAATGATTACCCTCAAGGAAACGACTTAGCAGAATCTACAAAATAAAAATCTCATTAGAATAATCAAAAGAACAATTGACCAAAATCAAAGAAATTGGCACAAAGCTCTAGTTTTTGTTTTATGGGTTGGTAGAATCACTCAGAAGGTCTCTATAAGCACTTCTCCTTTCAACTAGTGTATGGAAAAGAATTTATTCTACCTTCTAATCTAGCTACTCCATCACTAGCCCTAGTCTAATCCATTGAAGAAAAACCTTCCTCTTCATTACAATTAAGAACGTCCCAAATTATTAAGCTAGAGGAAGAAAGCGATAACCACATGTATATATTGATGTATTTAGTCATAGTTATGTTAGATAATACACTTTTGTCTTCGCATTGGAGTCTCTTATTAGTTACATGAAATTTGAATGATTAGACAAGAGATCTTAGAAATACTAATTATAGCTTTGAAGTTTAGTATTGCATCTAACTCTGAAATCTTTATATCCATTAAATTGTGAATGTTTCATAACTTGAAAACTCTATAAAGTTTGGTTATCCTATGATTGGTCATAACAAAATAAAAAATAAAATAAAAAATCTTTAAAAATTAAAGGCTATTTTGAAGTTTTAGCATCTTTTGGCTTCAATTGTGATCCATTACTCTTGAGTAAATATACCTCCCCATCCACTAATTAAAAATAAATAAATAAATAGAGTGTAATTCAAAAATATATAAAACTTGAAAGATAAGAGGTCTCATCATGATCCAACCTGCCATGATCATGGGAAACTAAAGATACTCGCATTATCAACACTGGCCACCAAACTAGGATAATGGCTTACAGTTATATAACCAAAAGACAAGAAGTCTCATCTTGAGCTGACTTGTTCAATATCATTATAACCTATGAATGGCAATGTCATAGTATGGTTACCAAGCCAAGACAATGGCTTTCAAGCAAACTTTAAAACAAAATTTTAAAAGAAAAGATTAAAAAACACCTAAGAATTTTACTATAAGTGGATGGGATACTAGTATATCTTTGGTTAAAAGGTAACCTTGTTGAGGCTATGGACACTTGTTGGCAGTAGTGTCTCTACCAGTGACAAATAGGTCTATCTTAAAATCTAAGCTTCTATAGTCATCAACTTTATCCTTATAAATGATTAAATGACCAACAGGGACGATAAATACTCTCATCAATAAACAAGTTATGAGATAATTCACAAGATGATGAGTTATTTTATTTAGAGTAACTTTTATCAATCAAAACTTCAATATTTTTACTTTTATAAGTCTTCTTGTTTAATTTTTCAAAGCTTCATTCATTTTTAACAGAGATAAATGTTTCACCCAATATTGTCGCCAATTGTTGTACTACTCAACAACCCCACCATTATGGTTAATAGTAGAACTAATAAAATATGCAGGGGGAGTGTATATGACTCCATCATCCACCTAAATTAAAAGCCAAATGATAGATATATGCCAGATTCAGCAGCAAACGAATAGTCAAGTTATTGCAACTCCAATCGATTATCGTATTTTACTTTATTTTTAATATGGTTTTTTTAAACCACTTCAGCATTCTATGGCACTGTTGATGGTGCTGGACCCGCCAAAATCTCAAGGGATCTGCTTAGTAAGAAGTCCTAACTAGACCTCAAATCGTGTGGAGTAGGAGTCCCAGCAGTGGGTAGTACGGTATTGCCTTGCCTGCAGTTGCGCACAGAGGTAAGTAAGATGTCCTTGTTGGAAGCAAGGGTGTGACCTTGCAGCAAGCCATAGAAGGTGCATGAAAGGCTCTAACACGTAGAGGGGAGAAGAGTGCACCCCTTAGAAGCTTGTGATAGCACACATCTTGAAAGTGAACACAGAAGTTGAAATACATCACAAGATGGAAAGCAAGATAACTGACAATCCAAAGTGATGAGATGTACCAACAACATGTTTTGATAAGATTCATACAAACAAATACAGAATAGTCCATACATATAGGCATAAATTACAAGTACATACATCATTAGAGTAACCAGGATAGTCGAACTACAATAACAATATATGCATGAAATTTTTTGGCTCTGTTATATTAAAAGAGTGAAAGATCCAATCATACATACAACCATGATAGCCACTAGCCCCAATAGAGGAACATTACAGTCATTGTCACATGCTCCTCCAAAGATATATAGTCGCTTTGCATTGTGGAGAAGCCAAGGCTTGTTACAATACACTCCAAGCTTTCTCTAAGTTATACTTATCAAAATCTTGGCTCCCAAAAGAATGTACAATGAGCTATGAGGTTCTATATATAGAAAATGGTGGGGTGACCCCTTATATTCCCCTTTATGACTCTTCAACTACCCTCATGACTCTTCAACTTACACGTGGTTGTTTACATTCTACCATTGACACTTGGTATTTCACTTTACAACATGTTTGCAATATAATTTGCACATGTACCCATGTGAGAAAATAATGGGCTTGAGTAAGCCATGCAAGACATCACTGAGACTTGGATAGTTGTGGGAAGACTAACTTGTCGACATCCTCTTGGTGATCGATAGTGGAAAAATGATGCCAATCTTGGTAGTTTGTTATGGTGTCTGCTTACTATGTGGTGACATCCTTCTGAAAGTGAACTCTTGCCTCCATGGGTACACTGATTTGGCACCTCTGTCCAACTCATCAGAGAGCATGCGCATCACAGTCTTGAGTGTAGCTACACCAACGGTATACTAGTGCATAGTGTTTGCGCTCATCTGCAAATCTGCATTGGTGACTATGCACATAAACTACTTGAAGTACATGTCCAGATCTAGTCAGAATTGGTTCTTTTATTTCACCTCGGTGAGTGTGCCAATGGATGGGATCGCGTGCATACGCATAATGACATCCATGCTCCTGAACACTCGTGCATGTGAAGCTTGTAAGCTGGTTCCGGATCTAACTTTGGTTGCATGATTTTAACTCAACTGCCTTTAGCTTCATCATCTTTGGCAAGTACAATGGGGCTCCCTTGTACCTCATTGTCCATATCTACATGTGATTGAAAATAGTGTGTAAGTCTATCAAGATGTGTGCTCTCCTAGCACAACGATGCTGCCAACTGTTAAGATGAACAACCGACTCTTGCATGGTGACAAACCTGAAGTACAACTTCTGCATGATTGTCTCGAGAGACAATACTTCATCAAGTATCGCTTTCTTCAACTCTGCTCTGGCAGATGTTGTAGCTTGCTCTTCTCCCTTCTTGGTCGCTTGGAAATCCTTAGCCATGTGCTCTTTCTCAACTATCAAGAATCTCACACTTGAGCTAGTGTCTTTGGCATATACCTTTGTAGCATCGGCCAATGCAGCTGGATGTCTGCATGCATCAGACACAATCACTCATTCTTGAAAATATGCAGGAGATACATGCACATCCGGAGTGGGCACTCTGCATGACTGCACAAATTTTTTCTGTGACTCATCAAAGGATATGGTGTGCACATCTGCTTTTGGATTGTCCTCAAGGATTTCAGTGTCTCTTTGATCACTTGGGAGTCGCTTTGCTCCCAAATCTGGTGAAGCCAATGGAGTGACCTCTTGTTCTTTGGGCATGAGTTCTGTAGCTTGATCTTGCTCTAGTTGAACCACATCCATGTCAATTTGTTCCAACATCTATTCAATCTCCTGAGAAAAGTCCTGCTCCTATGACTGTTCACCCTGTTTTCTATCTGCCAATTGTTCTGATGAATCAATAACTTGTATGGGCACAGTTTCATCAATGTGTGCATGATGCACCTCCTGTTGTTCTTGTTCCTCCTGTGCTTCCTTCTCTTTTATGTGCACCTCTTGTTCTTCCCTTAGTTGTTGCTTCAACTCCTGCAACTCCTTTTTTTCCTCCTCCAGCTTTTGCTTCTCCCTTTGTCTTTGTACAATCCTTCTGTTGCGATGTCACTTCTTTGCCTCAATCACCAAAGCTACTCTTAATACAAGTGGATATGTCTTGAACTTGCAGCTTTTCTTCACCACTACGCATTCAGAAACCTTCCTCTTGACTTTGTCATGTGCAGGCCTACTGCCCTCTGCTACTACTAATGTTGCTTCTCTCTGAGATATTGTTTCCTTGTGCACTGCTAACCGCTCTAAAACCACTCTGATTGGTTCACTGAGCCTTGAGGAGTTGTAACAGTATCTCCATGGGTCTTCCTCAGGCCAATGACACACCCCGTGGATCCAAGGATGATACACTCTCGCACAGTGGTCTTCCACTAAGTGATGCAGGTCATATGGATTTAAACTTATGGTGCCAAAGGTGAACCTCTTGAATTCCTTTGTCTCGGCCTCAGCATGCTTGAGATTCTGTATCTCATACAACCCAATCCACAAAGGAAGAGTGGGACAAGGTGCCTTCTTCTTCTTGTGCAGATTGTTGACAACCTTATCGAGTTGTGGTATGCAACTTCTTGCATGACCATCTTATCCATGGAAAACTTTGGCAAAACATGCGGAGCTTTCTCTACGTTTTACCTCCAGATGAAGGTGCCAAGGCGTGAGGCATACCAATCTGTTATGTTAACCAATGCCTCCATCGCTACCTGTGACATGCAAGGTGGATTTTGTTCAAAGATCATCTTGTACACCGGGGTGACAAAGTGGTCTGATAGCTATAGTATAACTCCACCGAAACTACACTCGGAGAATAACTTGCAATAGGTGTGCACAGAGGTTTCTGAAGGTGTCCATGCCCAACCCAAGCCAGGGAACTGCTAGTAGGCACATATTGCATCAAGAATGTAGGTGAACATGAACATCTTTGCTTGCTGACCCTTAGGGAGATGTTGAGCATCTGCTAATTGTCCCTTCAGCTAGAGATCCAACATGTCAAACCAATTAAAAGGTCTTCCTTCATTCCCTAGCTGATCCAACACAATCACCCAACTCTACGGGAAGGTCTTTGTACCCTCTTGGCCATATAAGTGGCATGCGAAGATGACCAAGAAACGATAAACCTTCCACAATATCTATGTCTTGTATACCTGGTTGGGTGTTGTCTTGAACTTCGACGGCTCTCTTACCCAGCTCTTCAAGATGTCTCTTGAGCTTGCACTGTTGTTGGGCTTGGTGAAGGGTGAATCCATTATGATCACCGACTATAACAAGTGATACATCTCCTTAAAGTTCTTTGCCCCGAAGGTAGAAAGTTTTATTCTAATGACACTTCTCAACACCATTATCTCAAGATTAGTGTGCGAGACAATCCAATGGATCATGTCTGTGCATGGAAATGCGGGATACCTACATGCAACCCGGTACAAGCCAGACTTGTGTATGTTGACATAGAATTTGTAGTCCCCCAAATTATCCTCAAAGGTGCATGAAAATATGTCATTGATGTCCTTCCATTTGATATTTATCTCTTTGTCTATGAACAACTTAGTGTCTTCGTATATGGGCAAGCTCATAGACACTTGATCGACCACATCTCCAGTTGCTCTCTCAATGGTGTCCTTTGACCCTGCTCTCTTGGAAGCCATTGTACTTGTACTATTGAGGGACTAATGAAAACTTGTGCTTCCTCAAGATAGAACAACACTCATGGCAAGAAAACTATCAGTTGAAAACCAAAAGAAACTTGAGGACTGACATGCAACACACCTGGGTGATTGACTGGGAAATTTGTGCAATTTTCACTGGGAGGCTGGGAGACTGACTATCAGAATTGCGCAGAGCACAGTTCAGACTGCCAGTGAGTTGAATGACCATAAAAACTGAGCAAAGTGCAGTCCAGAATACCAATGAATTGAATGACTGTTGAAACTGCACAGAGCATAGGAAATCTTACCCTGCTGAGGACTACAACTCCACAATGCATAGTTTCAGTCAACATGACAACAACCTAGGAAAACTATGTTGTGCTATTCCAGGGGCCAACTGAGGCACTACCTCTCAGAATTACATAGAGAAAATAATGGGAGGCCAGTGTTAGGTAGGCTCTGTGAAATTTCTGGGAGCAAGGTAAGGCCTTCCATCCTAGAAATGTGTAGTTCAAATCGAGCAAGGCAAGGTCCAAGCCAAGGCAGCTTAGACCCACCAACGGGCAACTGAAAACAGTAAGGACTAAGTGCATGTGTGAAGTTGGGTGCAGACATGAGTGAATGAACATGCATGCAATCAGTAAGTTCTGGATTCAGTAAACTGGGAAAATAATGAGGAGTGTGAAGTGAATCACCACGACGATGACCATCAGTGAAGAAATAATGTCATGCATGCAACAACAAGGAGATGCAATGGAAAATTTGAAACAGTGCTTCTACAAGCTAACATGCATTAAAATGACAGCAAGCATTCAACAAAACCAAACAAATAGTACTCACACAAACCGAAATACAAAAAGAGAAAGAAATACAACAAAATACATGAAAAGAAGACTTACCCAAAAAAAGTTGCAATAAGTGTTTCGAATGTTCCTAAGTGCGTTGGGGATGCCAGAACTCCAAGATCGAAGTGAAGAATGAGCTCTGAAGAGTTGATAAATAGTTTTCACAAGATTTAGGCTTACGATGTTGCCACAAATCTAGGAAAATGTGACACTTGGCAGGAGGTTTCTAAAACGGATTTTGCATGTAACCCCTAGCTGCTAAAAATGGATCCCTAAAATCTAGGGATGTTTTTTGCTTTTTTATTTTTCGGGAAAATTTTTCCCATGCATGCAAGGCAAGATTACTTAGTCCTGGAGGGAACCGGTCAACTTGCGATCACATGCAATGGACAACAATCCTCAGGATAAATTCTGCACAGTTTCTAGGTTGAGTGGCTCTGGCTACCCCTCAAGCTCTATGCACTTTTTGGACTGAAGCCAAGGCTACCAGCCAAAACTACGTAAATTCTAAGAGAAAGCCCAGTGATGGGCTGCTCTACACAATTTTCAAGGGGAAGGCAAACTGCATGCTCTGTGCAATTTTGGAGAGCAATTGGATGTCTAGATACTCTGCGCAATTTTGGAGAGCAAGGATGGTTACCCTCCAGTTTTGAGCAATCCCCCCAAGTCAGCACCAGAACCAGTTGAAAACCAAGTCACGAGAGGTCATCTTGCGGGTGAAAGGCAAACAAGTTAGCGAACATAAGTTGATAAGCCAAACAAACTCAACTGAAAGCATATGTACCTGGGCAGTGCAAGACAAGTTGCTAAGGATGGTTGGTAGGGATGCTCCAAAATGAAGCTAAGGCAAAATTTTGGAAGAATGTTATAGCTGCTACAATAGGAATTTTTCTAGATTTGTGTTTTTATTACGAACTATAAATCCCCTTCATTGTTATGAAGGAAAGGTTCTGAATTTATACGAGAAAGCTTCTAGTTTTCACTATTGTATCTTGGAGGAATCTTAATAGAAAGAGGAACCACAACTATTTCACTTATGAGTAGAGTTAACATTTATTGGGTACTATTATCTTAATACTAGTATTCTGTTTATGATTTAAATGGTTATTATATATGTGTTTATCATATACTTGTTTGCAAGCAGTTAAACTTTATCACCATTAATCTGCTTAATTGAAATCTTTTAAGTATATGAATGAACAATTTTATCTGATATGTGTGATATGTTTCAACAACTTATTTAATTAACTATATAATTAAATTAGTTATCTTTATATATTTTAACCTCGAAAAGGATTTGATGATCTATATTATCATGTTTAATGTGAGATGTTTATAAGTCACATGTACAACAACAACAAAAAACTTTCCCTGGATAGATAGTTTAAGTTTATGTATTTCTCCCTATTGGGGGTGTTCAATCATCACGATAGGTGGTTGCACATTAAAGTGTGGAGCCAGATGCACCTCCGCGCACAACATGAACATCATAAAGGTCATTGGGACCTAGGATCCTTCTGCAAGCGTTACTTAGTTTGCAACAAACATAGGAGGGTGGCCATTTGCACTTGTTGGGTAATGAGAAGGGAGTCCTGGGTGTGGGAGAGAAGTGAGGTATTCACATCTTGGCTCAGGTGAAGGCTTGGGGTGACAGTGAAAGACGAGTTCGGTGCAGGCGAGTATGAAAGGGACTGGAACTTGCAAGCACTCTGTTTGTGGGATCCGAGAGAGAACTAGAATAGATGTCACAACGAGAATTACAGTCCTAGGGTTGGAGAGTGTGGGTGGTGGGATTTCGCTTCTCCTACCTCACTCTGGGTCTACTTTAGGAATGGGATTGCTCCTTTGGAGAGGAATTGTGGTGGATAATTTGGATCATGGCTCTTCCCCTGGAGAAACTTGTCCACTTTAGAGATTGGTAGCGCGCGCCCTAGCTTGCCTACAAACAGTGGGGAGGGGTACGGGAATTGCACCAGGTATACAGTGAAGCTTGACATCGGAGAGGTAATTAGTGTATTTTTGTGTTTGGTCCATATTGGGCTTGTGTGGTGGGTTGCACGATATAGCCAGGTTTCTCATCGTGGCAATGCAATTGGCGAAGGAGGAGTCAATCATATGTTGAGACAAAGAGCTCAAGATCGCAGAGGGGGAGCCGGTCGCCATATGGAAAATTGTCCACAACAAGATGTGCCCAGTTGGGGCTCAGAGTCGAACGAGGGTCCCCACTCTGATGTTGAGGTAGCCATGTCCCCTGGTCGCTCCCTGGGACGTGTAGAGGTCTCGGCCACCCTGGACACCATTGCAGCACAATTGAAAAATATCGATCTGAGCATGGAGACTCTAAGGGAACAATGTTACGATGATCGGAATGAATTGGTGCCCTACATCAATGACCTCCAACACTCGCACAATGAACTCTTGGACTCCATAGATGGCCTTTGGCAATAGCTCTGGTGAAAAAATGACCACCTACATTCTTTGGAGATGCAGGTGGAGCATATTGATTACCACACGCATGAGTGGGCAGCGTTCTTTTCAGCCCCTCCACTGTTTCCCTCAAACCCACCCCTATAATGTGTAATTCTGGAAAATTATCTTCTTGTGCTACTTTTGGTTCGGAAATAACCAATGTCATGGGTTGTCTTGGCTTCTTCACGGGCTCAATCTCAACTAGAGTAGAACTCTTATTAGCTCTCAAACCTGTAATTTTTCCTAATGTGGCAGCAACAGTGTACTCAGATTATCTGTTGATATATTTTGTTTTTGAAATTATGATAATATAATGCATCTTTTTGACCAACAAAAAAAAATTCTATGTATTTTTTTCTTAGTTTTATTCACATAATCAATCCCGCACTTATATATCACATCCGTTTTTTATCTTTTATTTAGGGAAATTGGTCCCATAAACCCAATTGGAGACATTATTCCAAATGGAAAAGGAGTTTCCCTAAGTTCCTGAACGAGTGGTTTTCCTCGATGTTGAGGCAGATATTTTCGACCCTTCAACACAACCACATCCAACAACAATCACCATCATCCTCTACATGGCGACACAACTACAACAATGACCACCGCCATGCCTACACAACAACTGCATAAACCATAAGCATAAAGAACACATATGAAACTAACATGTATGCATGAAAAATACATTCTGCCCATCTAGTCCAAAAGGTTAACCATGCTCCGATACCACTCTGTAACACCCTCCTCCCACATTCACCCAAGCTAACCATTCCATCGGGGTAAACATGTGACAAAGAGTTACTATGATATGATTCAACTCCCCAAGTACAGTTAAGGAAGTGAAATCGACTAAACAAAACCAAAATGACCTTCCTCAGTAGCTACAAAATCTTCAAGAGACAACCAACCCCTCTAGATGTCCAACCCGTGAGATAATTTGCTTCTTGACTGAACTAGACCCCCATTCACTCCCATTACAAGCCCTCCATGCGATTGATGCCTCCATTTGCTCCCATAGCAAGGCCTCCACACGACTGTGGCCTTTTTCAGGCATTTTTGTGCTAATGGACGTGGATTCTGAGACACTTTTTCAGGGCCAAGACTCAGGCATCTGCCCAAAACTTCATGAAAATTCCATAAATCATGAATAACATAATGACGAGGCCTGTAAAGCAAAATTTGAATAAGGTTCTGACCTGATAATGCCTAGTCATGACAGACATTTCATCAAGCACATTATAAACATGTAATCTACAGGTCATATAAACACATCTGAGCATATGGGCTTCATACTTATTTGAGATTTTTAAAGAAGGTCTTATGCCCTCTCATGATAGTTGCATTATCATCCATTAGGTCATATATTAATTGTAGAAAATCTTGTAGATTCACAAGCTTATGCAATTTACTAAAGCGTAGGACAAGAATATACTTATACTTTCAACCAGCGGAATCCAATAGATCGATGAAAACAATATGAACAAGAAGAAGATAAATAAGTGGCACATAATACAATAAGTATCCCAAGAAAGCTGCAGCTGAAAACCCCACTATTTGTATTGCATTAAATCAGAAATCCAAGATGATAATACAATGCTTGTTCAACATCAGAGTATGTTCCTAG
>APFE030723071.1:854-65769 GCA_000404065.3 Pinus taeda
AGACTTGTTACAGTAATAGAAAAGACTACTTTTTCTTCTCAAGATTCATATTTTGTTCAAATGCTCAAGATGTATGTGTCTTTGTCTTATCCTTTATATTTTACAGCTCTATAGATATACAATCACTCTTAATTCACCTAGTTGCTCAGATTTCCTGTGTATATCTATGAGTTGAGGTTCATTTGAGAAATGTTTTGAGTGTTTAGACATTACATGCCTTGACTTCCATGAATGAGTAGTTGATAGTTTACTGAAATGGTGTTTGACTCCATGAGCCCAATGGAAGAAATCTTATGTTGTATTTCCAACCATCATATTTATTAAAGTTCTCATTTCAAGAGTTAGCCCTCTTAGTGTCAATTATAATCAATAGTTTATTTTGAGAGAGCCCTCTCAGGTTAGGGAGGCTAATCCTTAGCCAAGAGTCTGGTCTGAAATAGTTACATAGAGTCTAACTGATCAGCAGCCATCAGTACATGATTTTGTGATAACAGGCTGCTACAAGGGGGTAGGACCATTCTTTAGAGAAAGTTTGGAACAAATTTGAGTGAAGCAGATATTTACTCAAGCTAGTGTTATGAAAATGATTGAACTTAAGAGGAGTCAAGCAGATCTTGACCTCTCTTGGGGAAGTTAGTTAATGATTGGGGAAAGCAGAGAAGGGGAGTTAGTTATACCTCTTTTGAGCTTCTCGCATAAAACTTCTTGCTGATTGTGTCCTGAATGAGATGACACCTGAAAGTCTGGAACTGATCAGTAATTAGGATTTAGCAACCTCAGACTACCTACCAAGCTTGCTTACCTAACATTTTTTCTTCTTTTGATTTGGGTGCACTTAGACTTGCAAACCCATCAGTCATTTTTCTTTTGATTCTTTCCTATCTACATACTACGCTTATTTCTTCCAAGGGCCCAGATTAAGCTGTTGGGCTCCTCTGCTTCTCTAACTATCTAAGAATCTGCCAAGATTAAACTGTTTGGACATATTTACATTCTCCACATTCTAAAACAGGAAAATAAACCTAGGGAGACCAAGATTAGACTGTTTGGACCTCCCTTTAACTGAAACATTGGCGATACCGGGATAAATTTACAAAATTTGGAAGGCAATTGAATGAACTTGAAGTAGCCTTCTTCGTTTGGAGACTGTTTAAGCAAATATGGAGCACTGCAGCAAGTAGAGTACGACATATTTGGCCTGTAAAACGTCAATCATGAAATATGAATAACCTGCTACAACAGGAAGCTAACACACCGAATTTCTCAACTGACAGTCAAAGGAAACGACCCCGCGGCCATAGCAGGAAAAAGCAGCAACTCGGCCCTCGCAGAAGCTATGAAGGCCAAGTATAAGCTAGAAAAGAGAAAGAGGGGGTATGCAATAGCAAGTATTAAAGACCAAGGTGTGTGCGTAGCCACCCAGCTGTTGGCTGGCAAGCTAAGGAGGAAATACCACACCGACGAAGTACCAGTGTTTGTGATTGCGTTGGCAGAGCAATGCGTAGAAAGGGTCCAGTTCAACTGGGCGCAGTTCCTATGTGATGAATTCTTGATGAACTACAGGGAGGCCCAGGAGCAGGGTAAGACCTTGCACTATGCATGGTTGCTCTTATCCATCCTATTGGTTGCAAGGGAGCTGTCAATAAATAGCTAGTTTCCCACTACTGAGGTTGACCTGCCCGAAGCCACGAGGTACACCCTGCTCTGGGCTACAAGAGACGCAAACATGATTCGTGAGATAAAGGTGTTCTAGGTGTTCGTGGAGGCAAGCTTCCGAACATGGATCAACCACAGAACGCGCTTGTCCCCTACGGTTCATAACAGCTTGCAAAACATGGTAGAATTCAAGGTATATATGCATAACCTGTATATTCGGGCATGCAAGGATCCAGTACGGAAATGGGAGAAGCTTCTGTTCATTGCAATGGACGATGCGATCTTCGCAATAATGGAGTCATGGCCTCCAGAGTGGCGCGCCCCAGACTTGGTGGAAATGGAGAAGGTCGCAGCTCGACAACGCAAGAAGGACCCTAAACTACGCCTTGCGCAACTAGCTGAGAGGAAGCGCCAGGAACAAGAAGCAGCATAAACGACAGAAACCGCAAGCACGCTAACCAGAGAGGTCGAGGAAGGCCAGGAAATGTTCTCGGGGTAGAAGACCGGGGAAGTAGACAGGGAAGAGGACAGCGCAAACCCTAGTACAACATCAACACAACTCAAGTGGCTGTGCGACCTAGAGAAAACCATCCCCAGGAAGAAAGGGAAAGCCACAAAGATGTCCGATAGCCCGATCATGCTCTAAGAAGGTGATCTATTGGATATCAATAAAATGATTCGGGAAGTCGTAGAGGGGGCGCTCCAGGGATTGCGAATGGAGGAGAACACTGTGTTGGGGGTGCTCAACGCGTAGTTACAAGGTTTACAGGTACAACACCCCCAAATAGGCACAATGAAACAGTATGTCGCAACAGGAACCGCTGAGGCTAACTAGTCGCTGCGTGCCCGTATGGGTAACACCTTCATCTTGCCCAAAGGCACGTTAGCAGCAACAAGTGAGGATGACCGGGTTGTGATGAGCAACATGAAAGGCGTCGGCTTGCACTTGGCCACCCTACTGCACGAAATACTATACCAGCTATAGGATGGGGTCATCGCCGAACTCTGCGCCTGGGAAGGCTGAGCGATCCAGGTCCTACGTGAGCAGAAAATTAACATGGACCTGCTCAGCATCCAGAGGGATGCATTGGTTATGCAGGCTAGCAGATTGGAGTAGGCCATGGAGGATGCATGCAGGAGCCTTCCAGAATTGGCCATGCCGTTAGAACTACCAGCAGCAGAGCGGGTCCATAGATTGGTGGCCGGAGTCTGCGAGGCCCGGGAGGAAATGATAAAGGTTCAGTTGGAGCTGAACCTGCAAATCACTGAGCTGCGATTGAAGGCCCAACCCTCTACACCCCCAGAAGTCAGAGAGCAGCGTGCCCGTGCTATTCAAATGGGGTTGGAACAAATTCGCCAAGCGACACAGGGGTGCATTGAAATGTTGGAACAAGCACTAACCATACTTACACACCTACAGGAAGACCCAAACCTAGAACGCATAGAGGTAGAAGCGTGTGAATTGCAGCAGGAGTATGACAGTGTCCAGGGCATCATGCCAACGTTTGCCCTTACTCAACGACTCGCCAGACTACAGCAGGAAAGGACATTGAAGGACCGATTAGACGCTGCGCACCAAAAGGAAGCCCTGTTTAAAGCACGCATCTAGCCATAGATCGATGAAGCGTTCACAATCACAACTACCATTGGTGGGAAGCTGACACAAATGTAGGAACTGTACATGGTTGGATAGGAATGTGACCTGACACATGAAAGTTCAGAGATACACGCGCAAAATGTACAACAAGCAGTGGAACAGTGTGCTGCAGACACCCAAGCTGCGTGAGACCTGCTACATGGACATCAAGCAAAGATCGCTGCACTAGCAGAGTGACTTGGAAGGAGTCACGATGATTGTGTTGGGGGCTTGTTGGGCAGTGGATGCCCCCATAATAGGTTTTTAGGGCTTGAAGCTTGAATTTTGGTCAAGTGTAATGTAAAGACCCCGCAAAATGCAGGCACAGAGCGCAAGAGTCTAGGGTTGTCTTCCCTAAGAGAATGTAATTTAATGTAAAGTGTGTCAGCCTATCCATGGTATGTAGATCATGGGATTGTATAAATAGAGCGAGGCTCTAAGTGTAAAGGAAGTCTTAGTTTTGGATAAGGAATTAGCTCAGAGTCTGTAAGTCTGAGTCTTGGGTTGTAGTAGTAGGAAGAGGCTCTGCAACTGTGTCCATAGAGGTCTGATAGAGTCCGCAGCTATGTACATGGACCCCTACAACTGAGTGCGCAGGGCGGAGTTGGGATTGTACTTGAAAAGAGTATTAATAAAAGATGAGTTGATTATGAAATACTGTGTGTTTATGCTTCTGTTATATTTATGCATCTCTTTACAGTTTTATGATTATGCGCACTTGTTATGAATGTTGAATGATTAACGAGAATATTGGGTCCATACAATTAAGTTAATATCTATAATAATAGCACAGTAAAGATAAAGGATCTAGACAACACCTCTTCGTGTTCTTTACAGAGCTGCGGGGAAGCAGTCGCACAAGTTGCAAAGGACAGACGGCTGCGCAGAGCAGCGCAAGCACGTAGGTTCCATCCGCGAACTTCCTATACATTCCTAGGTGCAGAAACCTGGTTCCAGCACCCTCCCATACTACTTCGAGTGAGACCTCAGTCTGCACACCGCGGACTGTTGCTAAAAGGGCCGGTAGTTTCAGGATTTGTTTGGCTAAATCACTTTTGAACTTGGGTCAGGCCCTAACAAGCCAACACACAACAAACTCACCACGCAGTATAGAGGCTTTGCAGCGAAGCCCTTCCCTTTTGTAAGAGCATATAATAGTGTTGAATGGCTTTGTACCATAGTCCCTTGTATTTTTGAAATCATGGTATTGGATCCATGGTAATGTAGCAATGTAATCCCTCAATGTAATAGTATATATAGGGATGAATAATAAAGAAGGAAGGCATCAATTGGATCCAAATCTATGTTTATGGTTGTATTTTTGTGATTTGTACTTTAGAGAAAGGGAAAAGGCTCTGCAACTGAGTGCGTGGAGACCTAGGTCTGCATCTTAGTGCGCAAACTATCTACAGCTTAGTGTGCGAACTGTCTGTAGCTTAGTGCACAAATAACCTGTAGTTGTGTGTGCAGGTGAAGAATTGTTTGTTGTACCAAACTCTCTATTATAAGCAACTATTCTTCTAGACATAGTCCCACATTGGGATGAACCATGGTAAAATATGTGTCTTTATGTGTTTATTTGCTTATTATCTGCACTTTATTTCAATATTGTTAAGTTTATGGATGTTTATGATATGTTTAAGTGATGAATGTGATTTTACGAAGTAATATATAAGTGCGAAGTAGTTAATGAGTGTGAATTAGTTTGTAAGTGTTAAAGCATAATAAAATACAAAATTTCCACATCACAGTATCCCTCAAGGCTAAAAAAACTTGGTTCTGCAACCTCCCATAGTCACTTCGGGTGAGATTGCGACTTGCTTGTAGGTTGTTGCTGAAAGGGCCAATGATTGAGAAATTTGTTGGTGCGTAGTAAAATCTGAACCTATGTCAGCCCAACCTAAGCCAAGAAATGGTTTCGTTGCCAGCATCAGGATCTATTTGAGGGATATGTTTATGTGGCATCTGTCGAAGAAAGAAATTTAAGATTGGGTAGAACAAAAGGAACGAGAATTTGCAAAACAAGAAAATAGAAGCCCTTGTGTATTAACCAAAAGGTGGTTGGAGAAGTATATTTTTGAAGGTCAATGCAAAATTTTCTTCGGTCCCTTCCATGTGGAGCTATACAAGTGGACATCAAGGTTGACTGAGAGAAAGTATTGTTTTAAAGGAGATGAACCTAAGGAGTGAACTCCTGAACTAATACAACAACTCAAGAACACTGACAATAGGATCTCAAGGGTTGTTGATTTCTGCATTGATAACATCTTGGGAGGATTCATTATTGAGTTCGTGGTAGACTCGATTATGTCCTATAGCAAAGTAGAATTAAATTTATTCAAAGGACCACGAGGTAAGTTCTTGAGATCTCTAAAACTTTGGATTAAGATGCTTTTGTGTGAAAAGGGAATTTTGCGAATGCAATAAGATTATTAGTCACTTATGTTTGGGAGAAGATCCAAAGAAGAAACTGGAACAACGCTAAGTGTAAAAAGATATAGAATAGACACGAGGAAGATATCTCATGGTCAAGGTCCAAAAACTTTTATAGAAACTGACTATAGCCCTCTTTTAAGTGAGTTTGAAAGTTAAGAAAGACGCCCTGAGAACCCTGAAGTAACTCCGTAGTATTCACCCTTCCATCCTGAAATTTCACCGAAGGTAGAATCAAATAGTAATAAGGGCGCTTTTGGTTTTCCCTATCCCCCTTCCCCCCTACCACCTATCCCCCTTCCCTTACGAATCCCATCCCCCACCCCTCCCCCTCCCCCTCAAGAAGAACTTATGGCCGATGATATTAAGCTACATGTATTTGAGGGCTGGATTAGAGGATTACAGAGCAGTTTTGGTTATTATGTGAAGTAGTATGGACAACGAAGTAGGTCCATGATGAAAATATAAAGAAATCGCAGCTTGTCAAGACATTTCGAGATAGAGCTCTGAGGTGGTACGTGAAGTATTCAAGCAATCAGATCAGATCATTTGCAGAAATTAAAACAACGCTGGTAAAATAATTTAAGAAGTCGAAGTCTGAGTCACAGTGTATCAAAAAATTAAAAGAAATCAAACAAAAACCTACTGAGTCTATTTGGGAATTTGATCAAATATTTAAGATATTATTGGATCAGATGAGTTTCGAAATAGCTCTGCAACAACATAAATAATGGTTTATGGTTGCGCTACTTCCACATATAAGATTGGCTTTGTCACAACTGAAGATAGAAACTCAAGCCAAAGCTTTAGAACTTGCGATGAAATTAGAAGCTTCGCTTATAAGGGATGCCAATATATGTATGCAACAAATCTAGGATCAGTTGGTGAATTTGACATTACAAATACAAGATATTAAGGAAAGTAAAGAATTCAGAGAAGAAGTGTGGCATACAAAGTGTAAAGCAGAAAGCCACTCTAAAGAATAGTTCTCTCTCTTTAGAAACTACATGGCTAGTGTAGCACCGAATAATTTGAATCCCATATCCAACTTATGGTGTGAGCTATGTAAAATTAGAGGCGAACATCAAGCAAAATATTGTTATTTGTTACAAAAATATGTGTAGACCCTCAGGAACCTATACTGCAAAATCTGCAAATCAGTGGGACATGATCAGAACAACTGTCGAGCTTATGAACTGATGATGGAGTGAAGTGCTGATGCATATAGAATTCAAGTGGAAGAACATGGTCACGAAGACAATGGAAAACATAGTGTTCGAGGCGGATGTCAAGGAATAGGTCGAGGTGGTGGAGTTGGTGGAGGTCGTGGACAGATTATCTGCTACAACTGTGGCTAGATAGGTCACTTTGCAAGAGATTGTCAGAATCCTACTACGACATGTAAGTATTACAGATCATTTAATCATGTAATTGAGGAGTGTCTGGTACTTTTCGAAAAAATGCAAGAAAAGAAAAATCAACAACCGTAACAGAACATTCAGATGATGAATGCGTAACCAAGGAATGATGAACCTCGCATTAATATTGTAACAAGGATTGGAGTTGTGAATGGAAATGACAAAGCAGATGGAAAGAAGGAAGTTGAAGCTACATGGGTTAGAAAGACTACTGAAAAATCCCCTGTGTTTGATATTCAAGAGGAAAAAGAATTCTTTATCGAAGCAAAGCGAAGACTTATGGATGCAGGAACTTTGACATCTAACACGCAGAAGAATCAGATGAATAGTTGTAGTGTATCATCTTTGACACAAAGCCAAGCTCTCACAATACAGGAATAGATGAAACATATAAGGTAGATACTTTAAAATTTTTTCTTCAAACTTGTTGAAATTGTTATGAGATCAAAGAGTTGTAGAAGGACTTCAGGAATTGATACATTACTATGCATCTAAGGAAGTATTGTAGAGTGAGATGCACGATGTTAACAATTTGCATAGACAGAAGAGAATTGGAAAGGAAATGAGGCTTAATGCACAAATAGGAGAATATGACATGGACAAAGTTATTTTAGATATGGGCTCTGAAGCTAATGTCCCAACAAAGAAAACATGGGGGTTAATGGGTAAAATGAAGTTGAAATGGTCACCTATTCAACTAAGAATGGCTAATCAACAGATTGTTTCTCTAGGAAGATTATCAGGCATTACATTGGACATTGAAGGGGTGCGCACTACAACCAATTTTGAAGTAATAGAAATTGTGGATGAAAGTAACCCCTATCTTGCGTTACTAGGATTGGATTGGGAATTTTCCAACATGGTTATAATCAACTTAAATAAGAGGCATATGATATTTGAAAGCAACAATATGAGAGTGATCGTTCCCTTGGATCCATCAGAAGGAGCAACTTATATTGAACCAGTTAAAGAGGAGTGCATCGTAGCTGATATAGATAACATCTATTAGATGACAACAGAAGAACACGACTGTGTTAACCCTACTGAAGGCAAGTTTAGTTGGGAGCATGACAATTCACTTGCTTTAGATTCAGAAGAAGAATTGGAAAATTGCCAAAACATGTTACATGAAGTATCTACGAGGTGATGTGTAAGAGTTACTAAAGAAGTTCGCTGTATGAGAACTGAAGTATGTGACTTACCTTTTTATGATGGTTTGGGTGATATAAATACTTTTCTTGAAGAATATGAATAACAGATACTAGAGTGTCAAAGATTGTTAGCTCTGGATATAACCATAAGAGTTACTCTTGCTAGATGGTGGGGTACACATAATAAGAATATAGGAACATGGCAAGAATGTTGAAGGTTGATATGGATAAGGTTTGGTCAGGTAGAAACAGAGTTGGCATATAAATATGATGGTCAAACTAATCCTAGTGAGCACATCCAACTTTGCATGACAACATGGAAGGATATTCCATGAGAAGAATGGGTGCATGGGTTCATCCATACATTGGAGATAATTCCTCAAAATTGGTACCTGGAAAAAAAACTTCGACATGGTACTGTGAACTGGGAAAAGATGTTTGATGGGTTTATATTGAAATTTAGCTTTGAAGATGATTGTCCATATATAGATTCAACCCTTCAAATAATTAAAAAGAAGATTTTTGAGAATGAAATTCCAATCACTTGGTAGCCTGATTGGGCTGTGTAGCTACAGAATGTACTGAAATGCTACAACATCACCGCAAAAGAAGATGAAGACCCTCACAATATTGACATAGCAGAATATGAAGGCTACCACGAAGTGAATGGAACTGAGTTAGAAGTGCCTGATATAACAAATCCATTGAAGACAAAGACGGTGAATATATGATCATAAGAGGAGCTGAAGTTTGCAACAATAGAAGATTATTGGGATGTAGGAATAATCGACAAAGTGACAGATCTTCTACATGAATACCAAGAGTTATTTCCCATTAAGTTTTCATATATGAAGGGAATAGTAGGAGAGTTAGGAGTTATGAAGATTCCTCTAAAGCTTGATGCGAAGCCAGTTAAGTAAACGCCTTATAGACTGAATCCAAAGTACAAAGAAAAAGTGAAGAGAGAACTTGACAAAATGATAGTAGCTGGAATCATTGAACCTATGGAAGAATCAGAGCAAGTATGTCTTATGGTGGTACATGAAAAGAAAACACAAGGAGAAGTCAAGATGTTGACTTAAGGAAGTTAAATGATGCATCTCTACATGACCCATTCCCTACTCCTTTCACTGATGAAGTATTGGACAATATAGGAGGCCAGGAAGCCTATTAATTCATAGATGGATTTTCAGGATACCATCAGATTATAATTTCACCATAAGATCGACATAAGACCACCTTCGCTACAGAATGGTGTTCATATTAGTATATAGTGATGCCTTTTGCACTGAAGAATGCCCCTGCCATATTTTCAAGAGTGGTGGTTGCAACTTTAAAAGAACATATTCACAATTTTTTAGAAGTATGATTCGATGATTAGACAGTATTTGGGTTATTGAAGAAACATGTTGTGATCTTGAGACTGATGCTTGACACATGCAGGCAGTATCAGATTTCTTTGAATACAAAGAGGTGCATATTCTATGTACCTTTTGGTATATTGTTGGGACTTATTGTTTGCAAGCAAGGATTGAAGGTGGATCCTGCAAAGATTGCTATTATTGTGAATTTACCTCCACAAAAGACAATGAGACAACTTCGCACCACAGTGGGACATACATGATATTACAAATTTTTTATCAAAGGATATGCACATATCACCGTGCCTATGGAAAAACTGCTGAAGAAAGATGTAACATTCCTATGGAATGAAGAATGTCAAAAGAGCCTTGACACACTAAAAGAAAACATGGTAACTGCTCCTATACTAATATTCCTAGATTGGAATAAGGAATTTCATGTTCATGTGGATGCTTCTTTCATAGATTTAAGAGTGGTATTGGCACAATCTAGTGCAGGATAAATCAGTCACCCTATAGCTTTTGCAAGTAGGAAAATATCTAAAGTAGAGAAGAACTATACAACTATAGAAAGGGAAGGACTGACTATGGTATATGATTTATAGAAGTTTATACATTATTTGTTGGGATCACATTTCAAGATGTTCATAGATCACTTTGCACTAAAATATTTGGTCAATAAGCCTGTTTTAGGAGGAAAAATTTACAAATGGGTATTATTATTTCAGGAGTATGAATTTGAATTTGTTGTTAATCCAGGAAGACTAAATGTTGGACCTAATAATTTGCTAAGGTTGGAAACATAAGAAGAAATAAAGAATATAGAGGATAATATTCCTGATGCGCAACTGTTTGTGATCATAGTACCGGATGATCACTTCGTTGATATTATTCACTTCTTAACCACAAGGATGGCCCCTTCACAATACACTACACAACGGAAGAAAGAATTGGTGGTTAAGGCAACAGATTTTCCACTAATAGCAGGACATTTATATAAGATGGGACCAGATGAAATACTGCGCATGTATGTTCCTGAGCACAAAAGGCAAATAATGTTAACAGAAACTCATAGTGGCACAACTAGTGGAAATTATGCAGATAAATCTATTGCACAGAAAATTTTAAGAGCAGGATTATGGTGGCCTACACTACACAAAGATGCAAGGGAGAATTGTCGAGCTTGTGATGTCTACCAGAGAATAGGAAAACCTTCATGAAGAGATGAAATGTCCCTATTGCCACTAGTAACATTATAGCCTTTTTATAAATGGGCTATTGATTTTGTTGGACCTATAAATCCACCAGGAAAAAGGACTTGTACAAGGTATATAATCACTGCGACTGATTATTTGACAAGGTGGGCCGAAGCACAACTAGTGAAGGATTGCAGTGCAGAAACTACTGGGAAGTTCATCTTTGAATACATACTGTCTAGATTTGGGTGTCCAAAGATATTGATAAGTGACCAAGGGTCACATTTCTTGAATAATATCATTGAAACATTAAATCAGGAATTTCAAGTTTACCACCAAAAGAGCACTCCTTATCATCCTAAAGCAAATTAAATTGTGGAAGAATTCAATAAAATTTTGAAGAATGCACTGACCAAGGTATGTAATGTAAACATGGATGATTGGGATCTTAGGATTCCAGCAATATTATGGGCTTATAGGACTACATGCAAAAATTTGACAGGCCATACACCCTTTAGGTTGGTTTATGGGCAAGAAGAAGTGATGCCCATGGAATACATTGTCCCTAGCCTAAGAATTACAACTTTTACAAATATGGCAGACCTCGACATAATGGAAGAAATGATGCCGTAGTTCCTTTCTCTGGAAGAAGACAAGTTTCTAGCAAGATTTCATCAACAAGTATGAAAAGTAAGAGAAAAGGTTTGGCATGATAGGCACATTAAGTAAAATAAGTTTAAGGTAGGAGACCTTTTTCTCCTTTATGACAGTAAGTTTGTGAAATTTCCAAGGAAATTCAAAACACACTAGCTAGGCCCATATGTTATTAAGTATATTACTGATGGAGGCACAGTGCAGTTAGTGAAGTTAAATGGAGAATTAATTCAGGGAAAGTAAATGGCAATAGGTTGAAGGTTTACAGGGACAACCCTGACCCTACAGCTTCACCCTAAAGAAAAAAGAAGGAAAGTCTTAGTGTCACATGTAGTTGAAAGTGGGCACTAGACTATAAACTATGCTGCAGAAAGAGCTTTGACGAAGAAAGTACTTTGTTATAGTGGGGAATATGTCGAAGTTCACAGGAAGCTGCAACATAAGACAAAGGTGCGCTACAATAAGGAACGTGTCGAAGTTCACCGGGAAAGTAGAAATATGACTGTTAAAAGGGAAAAGACACATGCACAGTTGCATTTAAGACCACAAATTGGTGGAATTTAAGGAGAGATATGCGTTTAATGATGAAATCTGAACAAAATCGGGACAAAATCAAATCTAATGGTGAGTTTTGAAGGCCATAATTGTTACAAATAGCTGACTCCCGCTCAGATTAAGAAATTTGTTGAATCAAGAGCTTGAGTGATTAATAGTGCAAATAAATTGTAAAAGACTTCACTCTGTATGTCATCTAAGCGATCTTTGGAGGAGATTGTGTGGAATTTTCGTAAGAAGGGATTGTATGGAGTCATGGAAATCACTGATATGTATGCACCAACAATTGAAACACCTGTAGTAGCATCACCCAAAGTAGAAACACCGTCGCCATAGAAATAATGGCAATCACTAAGGAAGAAGCAAACCAAGGAAGAAACAACCAAGAAAAAGTAAGACAAGAAGCCCGCCAAACTTGTGAAACCTCAGAAGCAACCTGAACAAGTCAATATTGGTGAAGAAGAAGTGGAGGAAATACAGGCACAGGAAGGTGGTGCAGTGTTCATCTAACCTCTTCCCTCATACATCCCACCGAGGAAGCTAAGTGCCAAACTAGTAAAGGATTCCAAATATGCGAAGTATGGGACATTTACACCACTATTGTTGGAAGTTGTGTCGTTTTCAGCTGAAATTTTAGGGAAAATTTCGTAGCTAAAATTTATAGATTATGATTTTAATGATAGGAAGAAGTACCCTCAGTTTGCACCAGACCAGTACTTGAAGCAGGTTCACTACTCAGAGAGCGGAGTGATGAGATTGGAACCACAATGACGACGAATGGGTTGGCGCAGTCAGGATTGCTCAATATGTTGAATGTGCCACACTTCAACAAAAGTTCAAAAAACACAGGGTGTGTGTGAAAATTGTTAGTATTAATACATGATGGACACTTGTGGATGGGGAATAAGATCCCTATAGATCAAATGTTGATATGGAGGATCACAACATTACCATACCAAGGGCGGAACCATGGGGAGGAGTTTGTGGGAAAGGATCAAGATTGCACTTTAGCGGACAATATGAATAAGAAGTACGGGTTAATCAAAGAAAAAGGGGATATGACATAAACTCGATTGGCGACCAAGCAGTCTACTTCACTGCACACATTTTATCTGGAAATATTATGAGGAAGTGTCGCGCAAATGAAGTTCCTGCGTCGGTGGTGACTTTAACTGCGTAGTGCGCAAATGGAGTCTAGTATAACTGGGCTGGATACTTATGTAAGGAATTCTTGGACAACTATCGTGAAGTCCAAGAGAAAGGTACACCTTTCCACTACACATGGTTAATCTTGATCATTTCTATGTTAGCGTGGAAAGATTTAGAGGACACAAAGTTCCCTATGGTGCCTTCAGATGTATGTGAGTCCCGCGAGGTATGCTTCCATATGGAATACCACTCAAGGATTGCGAGCGTAGGAGAATAAAATAATTTTCATATTATGTAAAATCGATCTACACATGTTAGTAAACCAACATCCATACCTTTCATAGAGTTTTCACAAATAGTACAGCTCTGTGGCGAGGTTCAAGGCATATTTTCATAAATTGTACATATAGGCGCACAAAGGCACGAGGAATAAATGGCATGCATTTCCATACACGATCATAGAGGATGATCTAGTAGAATTAGTATAGACATGGCCCATGGAATGGATGACTTTGCTGGAGGAAGTAGGATACAATGCGACATAAGAAGAAGAGTTGGACACTTTGCAGCATGGCGAAGCTAGTGGAAAAGACAAGGAGCAGGAATCAGAGGAAGAGGAAGAACACCACCATGAAGAAGAACACCATGATGAAGAACACAATGAGGAGGACCCTCAAGGAGGTGAGGATATGACTAAGGAGACCAAAAAGTTAGAAATAAAGAAAACAGTTGCGGAGAAAAGAAAGATCCAAGGTGAAGCTACCATTAAGAGAAGAAAGAAGAATAAGGTGGATAAAACAATATAAATCACACCAATGGTTCTCACTGAAGGTGACCTGGATCAAATCAGAGACAAGGTTCATGAGATAACAATGGAATATTGGAATAGGATGGAAGATTGCTATGGCGAGCTTATCACAGGTGTGCAACAGAGTATTGCAGAGCTGAAAATTTTGGCGCAAACATCCAAACCACCAGCGTAGATAGGCCATAGACTCCAACCAAAAAGATTGATAGAAACAATGTTTGGGAGGAGGATAATACATATATCTGCCGAGCTCTACAGTTTGATTCTGTAATAGTCAAGCAACATGCAAAAGGTTGGGACCATGTCAATATGAACATGACAACACTTCCCACTCCGGTCCAACATGACTTGCACCAAGGTATCACGAATGAGCTTAAGGAGCGTGAACAACACACCTCACACTTAAGATTTCACATAGAACAAGAGCGCGTTACACTGAAGAAACAACTCGACCAGGCCATCAAGGACAAGGAATAGGTAGAGCTACAACAACAAATACTAAAATAGGTGGTCGAAGCCACTTGCAGCGAAGTTTCAGACATGGATTTCCTTAAGGGAGAATCCATGGAAGATAAGGTCACGAAGCTCGGCATTGTAGTTACGGAATCCAAGAAGAAAATGGGAGATGTACAGTTCGAATATGAGATAAAGATAAATGAGTTTCAATTAAATTTGTAGCCATCCACACCACCAGAAGTGCACGAATAGAGGGAGATTGATTTAAAGACTGGGATGGCCAACATCTCCGCAACATTCGTAGATTATGGAAAATTGCTGGATGAGAGCATGAAAATTTGGACTTCGCTGTAGGAAGATCCAAATTTTCAGAATATGCAAGAGGAAATGCAACAAAAGCAACAACAATTGGAGGAGATTCGGGAATCTGTGAAGACTTTGCTAATCTCGCAGAGGCTTGCAAAAATTAATGAGTCAAAGGAGCTAAAAAAGAAAATCGAAGAGTTGAAGGAGGAGTAGAGTTTGATAGAAAGGACTCAACCTTGGCAGGATGAGGCCCTCCAACTATCACAGGTAGTGGATGAGAAGCTTCAAAAACTTCGACAAAGGGAGACAAAATTGGCAAAGAAGGTTGCATAACATGTCACAAAAGCATTATTAAAATAAGTGTGTAGCGAGGAAAAGTAGCTAGAGATTCTGCAATAATTCAACAAGAAATATAACAACATTGCAAACAAGATCAAAGGCAAAGAAACTGAGTGAATCAGGAAGAGTCACATGTGAGTGTTGGGGGCCTGTTGGGCGCAACCCAACTTGGCCAGATTTTGGGCAAGGAATTTGAATTTTGTGGGTAGAGCATGCACTAGAAAGGATACCGTAGAGTGTGAAGTGGACCATGCAGCATAGTAGTGGAGAAAAATGAGTACCTCAAAAAAAAATCACTACGCAGTATAGGGGCTTCATGATGAAGCCCCTCCCTTTTTGTAAAAGCATATAATATTGTAAAAGTTGAATGGTTTTGGATCATAGTCCCTTGTATTTTGGAAACCGTGGTAATGGGTCCATGGTAATGTAGCAATGTAATCCCTTAATGTAATAGTATAAATATGGATTAATAAATAGGGATATATGTTTATGGTTGTATTTTTGTGATCTATACTTGGGAGAAAGGGGCAAGGCTCCGCAACTGAGTGTGTGAAGGCCTTGGTCTATAGCTTAGTGTGCAGGCCGTCTACAACTTAGTGCGCAGACAACCTACAGTTCTGTGCGCAGGTGAAGGACTTTTTGTTGTACCAAACTCTCTATTATAAGAAATAACTCTTGTGGATGTAGTCTCACATTGGGATGAACCATGGTAAAATTTATTTCTTCATGTGTTGATTTTCTTATTATATGCATTTTATTTTAGTACTGTGAAGTTTATGGATGTTTATGATATGTTTAAGTGATGAATGTAATTTTGCGAAGTAATATATAAGTGTGAAGTAGTTCATGAATGTGAAGTAGTTTATAAATGTTAAAGCATAAGAAAATACAAAATTGCCACATTGCAGTATCCCTCAAGGTTGCAGAAACCTGGTTCTGCAACCTCCCATAGTCACTTTGGGTGAGATTGCAATTTGCTTGCAGGATGTTGCCAAAAGGGCCAGTGATTGAGGGTTTTTTTGGTGCGCAGTAAAATCTGAACCTAGGTCAACCCAACCTAAGCCAAGAATTACAACCCTTGCATAGATCTTGACCATGTAGATGTCTCCCACCAAATATGTCCTTCCTTAGCCACAAAGCAAGCCTACAATCACAACTCAAGGATGGTAATGTATCCTTAGGTAAAAAGCAGCAACATCAGGGCATAGTTAAGAGTCTCCAAAATCCAACCCAGACTCTATGGGAGGTAGTGAATTTTTAGGGTAAATAGGGTAGTTTGGGTTTTACCAATCTAGGGCTTAGATTCACATATGAAGGACGAAAAACTCTAGGGATAAGAGATAATACCTGTAGAGTAGGAATTTGATATCTCAATCAATAGTAAATGTTTAAAACCACCTTAGAAGCTTCTAGAAAGAGAAGATTCAAAATTATTTTTCATTTTTCTTGAAGTTCTAGAACCATCACACTTGCAACAAAGGAAACATGCGCTGGTCAGTGTAGTTTCTCAGTTATGGAACATGCAACAATGCAGGTTTCTAGTAGAGAAAATGTCATGGGTCCAAAAACTATGTTTTTGAGTTGATTAACCCAGAAAACCTGAACTTTGTGGAGAGATAATGCTTAAGGCTTTGAAAAGGGTTGATTGCAAGGTGTCAAATTTTTTGATTGATCTAGTTTTCAGGTTGTTTGAGTAGATGTGACAAAATTACCTGTAACAAACGGATTGAACTTCTCATGGGTTAATCTCTCTCCCAAAGGAGTGGGGAGGATGGGGCCTTAAAAACATCAAGTTTTGCAAAGGCATTAGTAGCAAAGGTGGGATGGAGATGTATATCTACTCACAGTTTATGGACTGAGGTAGTTCACAGGACACATAATCACCCCATGTATTTAGAAGAATGGATTCTCTTTCCCAACAAGAACAAGCCTAATGTCTCAGTGATTTGGAAGGTTGTGATTCACTCTTTTAGGTGATTGAAAAAGGCCTAGTGTGGAAAGTTGGTAATGTTGAAAAGGTAAGAATTGGGATCAATCCTTGGGTTGGAAGTGGGGTAAACTTCCATTTTCCTCCTGATCTAATAGAGCGTTTACATACAAATGGAAGGTTTATGTAGGCATAGATAGTTGATAATAATAGGACACCCATATGGGCACAGGGGTGGAAGGATGCATTTCAAATAAAACTTCCCTGAAATTAAGGGATCTGTGGCGACAATTCACTATTTATCTTAATATATTCCACATGCGCCTTAGGGATAGAGAAGACTCGCTTGTATGGGCTCACACTCTTGTTGGAGAATGCACCGCTAGAAAGGGCTATGCTTTTCTAATTGATAACAAAAGGCCGGATAACCTAGATTGGTGGTGGAAGAATCTTTGGAATATTGAATGCCCGACCAAAGCTCGCCTTTTCCAATGGTGCATCCTAGAAAACCAAGTCCTGACAGGGGATAATATGATTAAGAGGGGTATTGTTGGTCCCTATTAATGCTCTTTATGCAAACAACCAACTCAATCATAAGCCATATCTTTATTTCTTGTCTTTTTGCAATGGGTGTATGCTCATTTTTTAGAGCATATTTATGCATCAGGCATTTATGGTAGGGAACATCTTATCAGGAGGCTTGTGAAAAATGGTAGAACATTGCAAATCCAAAAAATAACCATTGTTTTCCCCTCCTCATCTCATGGGGCATATGGCTTGCCAAGAATGTTGAATTTTTTCTAGATAAAACAAATACATCGGATAGAGATTTTGCTCAGATTGTTGCTATTTTTTCTATGATATAAGATTCTGAAATCACCCATAGGTCGTGTCATATCTCCGAGGAAGACAATGACCGATATTTTCATGGTCATACTTTGGTGGTGCCTAGACTCTTGCTAGAGGCGCCTGTGGGGGAGGGGCTGCCGTGTTCTTAAATCAGGGCCATCAATATAAAATAAAGAATGGTCCAATAAGTGGTGGAAATAATTATGTTAAGCTTATGAGCATAAAATTGGTTATGTTATTTTCTATTGAAAAAGTAAGTGCGTAGATTACATATTTTAGTTTATTCAGTGATAGTCATTAATTGGTTCAACAATACTTCTAGATGCCACATGCACATACTATGTCCTATTCTAGAGGAGACCAATCTTTTAAAGCTGCTTCGGTCATATCTCTTGCTACCATGTTTACAAGGAAAGGAACGCTAAAGCTAACACCCTGTCTAAGGAAGGTGTTGCTAAAAATTTGGGAAGTTGGAAAATGATAGAAGTGATCAGTGGACACACAAAGGACTCATTATCGACCCTTCACAGAGGGCATGCTTATGGATCTATAATTTTGATAGTTGAATAGAATTTTTATTATGTTTTTGATGGATGATTCTATATACCATTCTATGTGACTCTTAAGATTCATGATTTCCTGTTATACAATTATATGTTAGATTCTCGGGCTTGCCATAATATAACGCCTAAAGTGATCATGGACCAATTAAATTTAGAAGTCACTAGAACCTATCACGATCTCTATACCTTTGATTCCAAGAAAGTACCCTGTCTTGGATTGATAAAGGATCTAGTGGTCACATTAGCTCCTCTCAAAAGTGTTGTGCTAGACATAGTAGTCACAAACATTCCTCCTAAATTTGGTATGATGTTGTCAAGATCCTGTTGTGCAAAGCTAAGAGTAAGTTTACAAATGGATATGTCATATGCAACTATCCTTGTATTTAGAGGTGATCATCTTAGGTTATATAGAGAGTTTAGATTTATGCATACTGTTTGTAAATCTAACCAAGCTAGAAATCATCCCATATATGCATTGGACCAAGCTTTCGGGTGTTTCGAGTTATCACCTAATAATTCACATAATATTTAGTTGGCCATAGAAATCATTGTTGACAAGCCCAAAACTATTAAGACTGATATCTAGAAATTATACTTTGATGGTTCATGCTCAAAGGATGGAGTAGAAGCCGGGATTGTGTTAATTTCCCCAGATACAAAAAACATTATTCAATCATATAAGCTTGAATTCGATGTAACCAATAACATAGATGAGTATGAGGCTTTTTGGTAGGCCTAGAATTAGCTAGAAGTTTAAAGGTGCAAAGCTTAAGTGTATTTTCTAATTTTGAACTTATTGTTAAACAAGTTAGGAATCAATGCCAGACAAAGCACCCTAGACTCAGGTCTTATAGGAATGAAATCTGGGATTCAACTGAAAATTTCTTTTCAGCATTTAATATCTCGGCTATTCCTAGAAACCAAAATAGACGTGAAGACTCCCTGGCATTTTCTGCCAGTTCCTTTAAAGTTCCCAATGAGATGCTTGTCCAGTACCAGATTCAAGTCAAGTATAGACCTTCTATTCTTGACAACATGAAGCACTGGAATTTTTTTGATGCCTATGAACAACTTAAATCCTTTCTACAAGTCATTAATGAATTTTCAAACTTGCAAGTTGAGGAAGAACAACTTGACAATCTTGAAAATAACAACGAAGATCCAAAACCACAATTAGAAACAAAAATTGCTGATAATAGCATTATACAACTGTCTAGAAATTTTATTCCAAAAGGAATTAATCCCTCTTGAGAAACTCTTTGATCATAATGATGATCCTAGAAATCCACTACTAAATTCGCCTGAAGAAAATATTGAAAACTATAACATTGGAAGTTCTAAAGGTATTAGAGATGTTAAAATATCTACATCACTATCCATGGAAGCTAAGAACAAATATTTATCCCTCCTTAAGTCTTATAAAGATGTTTTGCATGGTCATATAATGAATTAAAAATGTACGATACATCTCTTATTGAGCATAAAATTCCTTTAAAAACATAAGCAAAAACTTTAAAACAGAAGTTGAGGAGAATTGATCCCATTCTAATGAAGAGCCAGATGATTTTACTAAAAGGATAAATCAGATTATAGAACTAAATGAAGACAGGGATGAAGTTCATTATAAGCTTAAGGAATATCAAAACGAGATGAAAAACTTGTTTGATAGAAAGGTTAGGGAAAGAGATTTTAAAGAAGGTGATTTGGTACTAAGATGGGATGCTAGAAGAGAAGACAAAGGGAAACATGGCAAGTTTGAAAACCTTTGGTTGGGACCATTTAGTATTGCTCAAGTCAAGGGAAACAACTCTTTCATTTTACAGAATTTGGAAGGACAATATTCCTCATTGCCTGTCAATGGGAGATACTTGAAACATCATCATTCCATCATCATTGTATTTGTTTCAACAGAAGACCCCATTAGCCCAAGGAGAAGGCACATGGATTTGCAAGTTCTCTGTATCCCGGAGGAGGAAGCAGTTCCCAGTTGGAGCTGATGTTGTAACATGCTTTATTTTTTATAAGTTAGTTTTATTTTACAAAAGAGGGTATTTTAAAAAATAAAGAAAAAATGAATATTTGAGAAAATAGAAAATAAAAAAAAATGAAATAAAACACCATCAAAAGAAAATAAAAAAATTTGCATAAGCATGCTTGTTTAAATGCCACTTAATGAATAAATTTCATTTTCTTATAATAAAGGTTTGTGTGCTGTTTGTTTTTATGCCACCTTTTCTTTTGATATGAATCAAACTATTGAATCTTGATAAGATCATTTTTAATTTTTGTATTAGATTAGAAAATAAACTCGACCAAATAGTTTACTCTTGGTTGAAAATTAGAAATTAGGATAGATTAGGGTAAATAAAATGCCTAATATGCTCAAATTTTGGCCTAACTCATCATTAGATTAGGTTTAGAATAGTTGATTAAATTATTAAGGGCAGTTAGTTTAAATGCGCTGGTAATTACTTTAATTCTTATTATTGTTAATTACCCTGCTTAAGTGGTGATTAATTATTATAAAGGGTTATATGTAAATTCTTTTTAAACCAAGCTCATATACGAAAAAGATGTTTGTCAGCAAGTATTGACAATCGTATCGAAATCAACGACTGCCATCGTTCCCGCCCACATCAACAATGGGGAAGTGCTTCGCACCCCCCTCGCTACGAAATGAGATAATGGCGCAGGGGAGGGGGGGTGCGAAAAGTGCTTTCATTCACCTAGGCCCACCACCTACGTGTCAACCTCTCAACGCTTCCCACCCCCTGCTCTAAACTACTTACCACTACTCCGCCCTCTGAAATCCACTATTCTAACTCTCACGTCTTCTGATACCACCTCAATGTCTAATCCTTCCATGCCACTTTCTTCCAATACTTCCATCCCACGTGCCCTCCACCTATTTTCATAGATGTTCCCGTTAACTGTTCCCGCTATCCATTGCCAAATAAATGCTTTCTCGTTGCAGTGTAAATGCTTAATCGTTGCTACAGTCCTTTCCTGCTAAGTTATTAATTTGTTGATTAGCCCATTATTAATGGCTTCTGCTATAATGATAGCTTAAATTTCCCTATAAATACTCATTTTCCCCATTACAACTGCTTTTCTTACTGTTCCATTGTTTCTAATTTATTCAGTTTCCTGCAAATTCGATATTGATCTAAGTCTGTAACCTGAATCATATCTCAACTATCTCTGCAGTTTTATGTCATATTACCATTTTTGCCTAATATTATGGCTCCTATGAAGAAGGAAAAATCTCCTGTTGGTTCTTCCTCAGCACAGGAAAACCCACAAACTCCTGATCCTCTTGACCTGGACCATATCCCATTAGCCGATCAATACTTCAAAATCACAGATGCTGAGTGTGAATTTGATATGGTCAAATTGCACAATTGGCTCAAACAAACATACCTTGATTCAGAGGATGAATAAACCTCTGGGAATCAAACCTTCCTCTATACATGTTTTCCAAAGCCCATTCTTTTCCTAATTTGGTTATTTGGTGTCAATACAAGTATAATTCTTTGTAAAGAACAATACTAGCTCAGAATGGTGACATTCTGATAACCATCACTGCTAAAGCCATAAACAAAGTGTTTTTGATATTTGAGAGTGATTCCCTCATCTTTTTCTCCCTTGCAACTTTGATCAACCTATATCATAAACTTACATTCCCTTAGAAAGCTCAGATCTTTGAGATTTTTCTCCCTGAAGACGTTGAGCTTCCCAACAAAAGTCCTCCTTTCTCAGCATCCATGTTTCCAGAGAGAGCCAAGAAAATTATTTCCCTCATTTCCTGCCTGTTAGGCTACCCATAAGATCAATGGGTAGATGAGGCTATCTTAGGTTATTTGTCTATCTTTTCAAAATAAAGCAAGCCTACCTTCATGTATAACTATAGTCAATTTTTGGTTGATGCTATGCATGAGCAGCTTATGAATATCACAACTGAAGGAGTATTCAAATACTCTTTTGTCTTATTTCACAAGCTTATTTTTCAGCAGGGAGACCAATTTCCCATTGTTTTGCACAAGCAGGATGAGCAACAAGAAGATAAATAAATTATTCATTGGACCTCGTTGATAAAAAATAACTCAACAGAGTTCAAATTTGCAAATTTCATAGACTATTTCATTCACCCAATAGCACAACTTTTCAGTAGTCAAAATGAACCAAGAGTTAGTCCTGAAATCAAGAGGATCTTGCACCTTAGTGATCAAGTCAGAACAGGAGACTGGTATCTCTACCAGAACTACATAGAGATCATAGTATGTGCGTGTGATTTGTCTCCATACAAGTTTCCAAAGTATGTTCCAATGAGAATTTTCTCTTTGAAATATATCAGGTACATGATGAATATGGATGAGCTACATTTCATTTCAGGAAAGAGAAAATCATAGTTTAAGATTAAAGCACAAGCTGGGCCATTCATTTGCAACACCAAATCAGCTAGCTCAGCGACTCCTTATAATCATACACCAGATCAACTACTCCTTATAATCATACACCTCAGCCTGAGATTGAGAAATTTATAAATCACGAATAGTGGGAAGAGAATATTCTTCAAGAAGTAGAGGAGAAAGTCCTCCCTCCTTCTACTCATCAGACTCCAGTTTCTCAAACTAAGCTTGACAAAAGGACTAGGGAAGGATAATCATAATCAACAATTGGAGAAAAGGAATTCATCCACTACCAGAAGCAACCAAGGATTGAATCAAAGGGTACTACTACTACTGCAACTCAAGGTCAAAAGGAGCCTATTGTCATCAATTTGGATGATTCACAAGTATCTATAGGCACCGAGGAGCCTATAGTTACTACTTCTTCTTCCTCTTCTACTTCACAAAATTTGCTAGAAATTACTCAGTCTGCTGGACCAAGTGAAACAGAGGAATCAAATGTTTCACTAAATTTCTTGAGATCATGCAGATGAATGAAGCTTTAAAAGCTAATTCCTATGCACAATTCTGGAAACATACTTCCACTTCACAACACATGTTACTGTAGGCATTTGACAATGAGAAGGGAAGAATGCAGATGGCATTTCTGCAGGCTCAAGTACCTTTTCCCAAAGGTTCTTCTGATTATAAGAAAACTATATTTTCATTTTATGCCAATCATATTCATCCAATTGACCAAATGGACATGCATAGGCAGTTTGGTGAGATGTTATTCTCAACCATGACCAATACTGCTATGGCATTGTCTAAGCTTAAAATTGCTCTATCCAATGTGCAGTATCAATTAAATATTGATAAAATATCATCTCTAGCTAAGGACAATAGGGTTAAGTCATTGGAATACTTAGTGATTAAAATAGGATATGACCCTATTAATGTAAAAGAAGCAGAAGATATAATTATAAGGAAGAACATAGATATTGCAACATTGAGAAAACAATTGAAACTACCTTTTATAGAGGACCCCCAGACTAAGGAAATAGTAGAAACTGAACAACATAAGGAAGAAATTCTTAAACTGATAATTAGCAAAATGTATAGATTAAAACCACAGAGGAGTAGATTGAGAAGTTGCTTAAAGAAAAAGAGCACTTTACTCAATTATCTATAGCCCCCATCACAACTATTCCTATTACATCTTCATGAGCCACAGTGGAATCTACATTGACAACACATGATTTGAACAAACTTTCAAAGGAACTCATTCATCAAAAGCAAGAGATTGAAAGGCTCCATAAGAAATTCTTGAATTTGGAAGCACAAAAATTAAAGAATGACAGTTTGTATGTTGAGGAAATTCGGAAGACACATAGGTTGAACAGAAGGATCGAAGATTTGCAGAGTCATTCACTGATGGCACAGACCTTGGCCCAAGCCAAGGAAAGCATTTTGGCAAACATTAGTCAAGCCATAACTGAAATATGGCCATCCATTTAGATCATTTTCGAGTAGAAGGAACTCATAAACAAATGTCAAGTAGCCATTGATGAAGTGAAGCAGTTGCTTAAAGACAAACCAAGTGAGGCTACTGACATGAGCAGAGTTCTTAATTCAAAGAGCAGAGCTGAGTTGGAGCAAATACAAATTATTGACGTAACAGAAGCAATTTTAGAGATCAAGAAGGCTATGCAAAAGAAAAACTTCATGACACAACTAGAAACTAATTGCCAAACATTAAGGACCTCTGTTCAAAGGTTTCACTTTAAGTTTAATTTACTTAATCAGAGAGGATTTCCAAGATTAGTAGCTCCAAATGATAGGCTTATCAGTTTGGAGGAATACTGCTAGAAACTTTACAACATAACAACTGATAGATCAAGTTTTGCAGGCATAAAAGGGCACATTACAGGGAAGCAAGCATTGGAAGCTTTAGATTTTGATTTGACCATTAAACATGAAATAAAACATCTTTTTATAAATAAAACTGCTTTTGAGAAATACACAGAAGTATATGATGTTTATAGGAAGTTGGTAAATCTCACCATACCAAGTGAACAAATATGGGATCACTTCTGCGAAGTAATTGAGTAACTTTCATCTTCAACCGACAAACAGCTGGGCAACACTTTTTGGGGACCAGTCACCAACATATTCCTAAAGAATAGTGCCACAACTTAGCAGTTTTCAATTTCCTATTATTTTGTACTATTTTTGTAAAATTTTGTAAGAAATATCTCTAGAAAATATTTAGTTTTGTATAAATAGCTCCTCATTCGAGTTATTATCGGTTGAACCCTTGTATGAACTTTGGAGCACAATTGTAATCGAGTTGGAGATTTGCTGCAATTAATAAAAGGATTCTGAATTTGCCTTCTATAGCTTGTCCTTCCTATGAGTTTTTCTTTGTGACATTTCATAATGTTTTCTTCATATATTTAATTCTTTATGCAAATACCTGGGTAAGATCAAACTGAGTTTTAGTTAGTCTTAAATCCCCTTTGGAGTTATAAATATTAATCAGGGACTAGTTTATGAAGCTATCTATTATTGTAAACTCCCCTTTATCTATTAATTGCCACACCATTTGCATTTTCTTAAATATATTTTGTTGTGTAAGTAAACATTGGTTACTTATGTTCATTCTTATGGCCAATTAAATATTTTGTCTGAATATTTAACAAGCTATACTTCAACAAATTCTACTAATCATCCACTTTAAATCAAATTGCTATTTTGGACAAATAAACAAGCCTTTTAATTAATTCTGCAAATAAATAGGTTCAATCACATGTTTTCAAATCATTCATAACTAAGGTCATCCAATTTTTTTTAGAAAAACAACCAAAATATTTTAGATGCTCTGGCACTACTAATTGACTTAAAGTCATCTTAGAGGACAACATTAGACTGTCGCCGTTTATGGGGAGTGAAATTAATTAGTTTCCGTGGGACAACGATTAAGAAACTATTTCTTTAAGGTGAATAAAGAAACTGTAGGTTAAAATCCTTCACTTGGCGACTCCACTTGACCAAGTTGGCTCCTTCAAAACATACCAGGTCTCACTCTGATTCCCAAATAGCTTCCCCATTATCTGATCCAAAAAGTTTGGTGAGAGAAGCCTAATTTAGAAGGAGATTAGAAGCTTTTGCTTCCTCTTCTGTACCATTACAACTTGAAGAAATTTCAGCATTTGATCCCTTTAGGAATATTCCATCCTAATTAATTTGGTTGATCTAACACCTAGGGTTCTAGATCTTTTGAACAAAGGAGTTGATCTACAATCAACTCTTTTACTCCAATCCTTGGAATCATACAAGCTTCCTGAAATATTTTCAGATTCTTCTAAGTCAGAAGAGGAGTTGGATGTACATTTACCGGAGCTAAAACCCACAGATTTTATCTCCCCCACTCGTTATACATTCCCATCCACCTCTACACAACTTGAAGAAACCTTTTCTATATATTCAAACCCTTTATTTGGTAATAAAGAAAAAGTTGAGACAAAAGTTCAGAAGTTGGTAATTAAAACACCTCTCAAAATTTTTAGGGATCCTCCTCCTTCTCATCTTCCCCTTCCTACCATTACACCACCATCTTCACCAACAACTTCAACACCTTCTTCTTCATCCTCTACTACATCATTTCCTACATCTCCTACTAATTCATCATCTTCTTCATCTTTAGATATGGCCTTTCAAACTATAATTCAGGCTCGATATGATTCCCTGAATCTTCCCAACCAACTCAACAATTTTCCTGATGGGTATTTGAAACACCTGCCTAGGTTTAATGGGGAAATTGGTTTATCTGCAGAAGACCATCTAGTTGCATTTCTAGATTTTGCTGACAATATGAATATAGAGCATGAGGATGTATATATGTGATTGTTTGTACAGTCATTAGAAGGTAATGTTCAAATTTGGTTTAGGCAATTAGCAACTAATTCAATTCATTCTTGGAATGAATTAATCACCATTTTCAAAAACCAATGGGGTCAAGAAAGATTTGGTATATTATCTAATAGAGTTTGAAGAATTAAAAAGAAATCATGGTGAACCAGTAGCAGACTTTATAAAATGATTTAATAAGATTTATTATAAGATGCCTCCTCATTGTAAACCTCTAGTAGCAATTGCTAAAGTTAGGTTTTCCAAAGCCTTTGATGATGACTTTACAGTCATGCTCAGGGAAAGGAATTCCCATACCTTGCAAGATATGCAGACAAATTCTCTAGAGGTTGAAGCTAATAGATCAACATCTTCTAAATTAAAATCTAAGGCTGAAAAGGCTGAAAGAAAAATGAAGGCTAAGGAAGAAGGTTCTTCCTCCAAGACTAAAAATGATCATAAAAAATTGATGAAATCACATCTTTACTTAGGAGCCAATATAATAGGATTTCTAAGATAGATACCCAACCTAGAACTCTACAACAAACTATTACGAGACCACAGGGTCAGTTTAGAAGAGCTCCTCAAACTCAGATTTTGCAAAGACCGAACATTGATCAACAGATCCAACCTCCTCTCATGATCGATGACCAACAATTAGATGACATTGGACCTATAATTTTTGAAGACATTAGTAATTTCGATTCTTCATCTGTACATAATTCTATTATTTCTCTTCCTTCAAATCAATCTTCTCAAGATCACGATGATTCTCAAATTTCTAAATATTAGGTTTTTTTCAAAGTTCCTGATCGCAGAATTAAATAGGAGATATGATTTGAGACCAAGAATAGGGTCTGGTAGGCCTCCAAAAAATCCCATAATAAATGAACCTCACATTAAAACTCCTGAAACTCAGACAACCATCCTTCTACCATTGAACCAAACAGCCGAGACAAGCCAAATTGATAAAACTGTCTTAACAACCTTTAATGTTGAAAAAGAGCTGGAAAGAGTCAAAATACCAATTCCCGTAGTTGAACTGTCAAAAAATCCTGGCTACAAAAACCAAGTCTCTAAGTGGATTCAGTCATCTAGTGTAGATGCTAAAGGAGATGTGATTAGCTTGCAGGATGAGAAGCCTTCAATAGTCTTTGGCCCTAAATCTGATATGATAGATGAGAATGTCCCACCATTCTATGTGACTCTTAAGATTCATGATTTCCTGTTATGCAATTGTATGTTAGATTATGGGGCTTCCCATAATGTAATGCCTAAAGTGATCATGGAATAGTTAAATTTATAAGTCACTAGAACCTATCATGATCTCTATACCTTTGATTCCAAGAAAGTACCTTGTCTTGGATTGATAAAGGATCTAGTGGTCACATTAGCTCAGATTCTTGTCAAAAATGTTGTGCTAGACATAGTAGTCACAAACATTTCTCCTAAATTTGGTATGTTGTTGTCAAGATCCTGTTATGCAAAGCTAGGAGGAAGTTTACAAATGGACATGTCATATGCAACTATCCCTGTCTTTGGAGGTGAACATCTTAAGTTATATAGAGAGGTTAGATTTATGCATACTATTTGTAAATATGACCAAGATAGAAATCATTCCATATATGTAGTGGACCAAGATTTCACGTGTTTCAAGTTATCACCTAATAATTCACAGAATACTCAGTTGGCCATAGGAAACATTGTTGACAAGCCCAAAACTATTAATACTAATATCTGGAAATTATACTTTGATGGTTCCTCCTCAAAGGATGGAGCAACAGTTGGGATTGTGTTAACTTCCCCAGATACATAAAACATTACCCAATCATAGAAGCTTGAATTCGATGTAACCAATAACGTAGCTGAGTATGAGGCTTTTTTGCTAGGCCTAGAATTAGCTAGAAGTTTAAAGGTGCAAAACTTAAGTATATTTTCTGATTCTGAACTTAATGTTAAACAAGTTAGGAATCAATGCCAGACAAAGCATCCTAAACTCAGGTCTTATAGGAATGAAATTTGTGATTGAATTGAAAATTTCTTTTCACCATTTAATATCTCGACTATTCCTAGAAACCAAAATATACATGCAGACTCCCTAGCAGTTTCTACCAGTTCCTTTAAAGTTCCTAATCAGATGCTTGTCCAGTACTAGATTCAAGTCAAGTATAGGCCTTCTATTCCTAACAACATTAAGCACTGGCAAATTTTTGATGACGATGAACATATTAAATCCTTTCTACAAGTCATTGATGAATTTTCAAAATTCCAAGTTGAGGAAGAACAACTTGACAATCTTGAAAATAACAACGAAGATCCAAAACCACAATTAGAAACCAAAATTTCCGATCATAGCATTAT
Organism: Pinus taeda; assembly: GCA_000404065.3. NCBI lineage: Eukaryota > Viridiplantae > Streptophyta > Pinopsida > Pinales > Pinaceae > Pinus > Pinus taeda. The sequence goes on from APFE030723071.1 coordinate 29,970, forward strand.
ACAACTATTTAACAATTTTATTCCAAAGGGATTAATCCCTCTTGAGAAACTCTTTCATCATAATGATGTTCCTAGAAATCCACTACTAAATTCACCTGAAGAAAATATTGAAATTTGTAACATTGGAAGTTATGAAGATATCAGAGAGGTTAAAATCTCTGCATCACTGTCCATGGAACATAAGAACAAATATTTAGCCCTCCTTAAGGTGTATAAAGATGTTTTTTGCTAGTGATATAATGAATTAAAAATGTACGATAAATCTCTTATTGAGCATAAAATTCCTTTAAAACTAGAAGAAAAACCTTTAAAACAGAAGTTGAGGAGAATTAATCCTGTTCTACTTCCTATTATTGAAAAAGAACTTAAGAAGCTACTTGATGCCAAAATAATTGTTCCATTAAGATTTCAGACTCGGTGGCTAATTTAGTTCATGTTAGAAAAAGAATGGTGAAATCAGATTGTGTGTAGATTTTAAAAATTTGAATAAATCATCTCTGAAGGATAATTATCCATTGCCTAAGATGGATCAATTACTTTAGAAAGTTTCTAGAGCTGATAGGATTTCCATGTTATATGTTTTCTCCAGATATAATCAGATAATGGTTAGTCTAGAAGACAGAGAAAAGTCTGCTTTTACTACTCCTTGGGGCACATTTATGTATGCCCTGATGCCATTCGGTCTAACTAATGTTGGAGCAACATTTCAACGAGCCATGGATCTAGCATTTGTAGCTTAGATCAATAAGTTTTTTGTTCTTTATTTAGATGATTTGACTATGTTTTCTAATTCTAATCATAACCATTTGAAACATTTGAGCAAAGTTTTTGACAGGTGCAAAAAAATTGGAATTTCACTCAACCCCAAGAAGTCATTGTTTGCACTTCAAGAAGGTAAAATACTTGGTCACATCATCTCTAAAGAAGGAGTAGTCCTTGACCCCACGAGAGTCTCAACCATATAAGCACTCACATTACCGAGGAACAAAAAGGAGATTCATGCTTTCCCTAGTAAAGTTATTTTTTTAAGAATGTTTATCCCTAAATATGCTGAAATTTTTAAGGATATAACATACATGTTGAGGAAAAATGATGAAGTCAAGTGGACTGTTCCTGCCAGATATGCATTTGATCAAATCAAAAAGGCTATTGCAGAAGCCCCCATTTTAGCTAGTCTAGACTACTCTGAGCCTTTTAGTATGTTTTATTTTGCTTCTGAGACCACCCTAGCAGTCGTTCTTCTAAGAAGAACAAATATGGAGATGACCAAACCATTGTCTTCTTTAGCAAGGTTATGTGAGATGTAGAACTTAAGTATGATATTATTGAAAAGCAAGCATATTCTTTAGTCGAAGCTCTAAAAACCTTTAGAGTTTACCTCCTCCATTCTTCTATCATTGCCTATGTACCCAATAGTGCGGTCAAAATTGTTCTAACTCAACCAAACACTGATTGAAGGAGAGGGAGATGGATAACTAAAATCTTAGAGTATGATCTTATCATCAAGACTACCAAACTGGTAAAAGGTCATGGCATTGCCAATCTCTTAACTGAATGCAATTGCAAGATATTGGGAATAAACTTTGTTTTTGAAATCCAAAATCCGAAGAATCAACAAGAACCTTCTGACAGCCTAACACAAAAGAATCCACAAGAACCTTCTGACAACCCAACACAGGAGAATCCACAAGAACCTTTTGACATCACAACACAAGAGAATCCACAAGAACTTTTTGCATCAGATCAACCAATTCGTATTCACATTGATGAATTTTTTTAATTATTAGATTGGTACTTTGATATTGTGAACTTTCTAAGAGATTTTGAATGTCTAGCTGAATTCACTAAGAATCAGTGTAAAACACCAAAATTGAAGGTTGTAAAGTATTGTATTGTGAATGAAAATTTGCATTGGAAGGATCCTATTAAAATACTTTTACTTTGCCTAACAGAAAATGAAACTGAAGGGATCATTGATCAATTCCATGTAGGAATATGTGGAGGACACTATGCTTTGAGAGAAACAACTTATAAATTTTTAAGAACAGGGTTTTGTTGGCCTCTTTTGTTTGCTCAAGTGGGAGCCAAAGTTAGGAGTTGTATTCAGTGTCAAATGTTTGCAGGTAAACAAAGATCATCAACGCTTCCAATGGTTCCAGTGCTGTTTGAAGAACCTTTTCTTTAATGGGGATTGGATTTCATTGGTGAAATTCATATTCCATTGCAGTGAGCATAGATGGATATTGGGTGCCATAGATTACTTTACCAAATGGGTAGAGGCCATCCCAGTAAGAAATGCAATAGATACTGTTGTCATCAAATTTGTCTAAGAGAATACATTGTCTAGATTTGGATGCCCAATGCAGATAGTGAGAGACAATGCATTAGCATTCAACAATGTCAAGATGATTGAATTCAGTAAAAAAAAATCAAATACTGTTGCATCATTCTACTCTGTACTATCCATAGGGAAATAGATTGGCAGAGTCCTTGAACAAAAGTTTGGTTAAGGTTATAAAGAAGGTGTTGCAGGATCATAAAAGGAGTTGGGACAACCATCTCAACTATGCACTTTGGGTGCTGGGCGTGGGATCCCCTAAGGGCAGTTTTGGGGCTTAGAGCCCAGATTTTGGTCCAATTTTGTAATTCCAATGTAAAGACTCCGCATTTTGTGGGCACGGAGCGCGTACCTGGTAAAGAGTCATAGGGTTGTCCGCCCTTATTTTGATAATGTAATGTCGGCCATAGAAGATCTAACCATGGTCCACGGACCATGGGATTGTATAAATATTATGAAGCTCGAAGTAGTTAAATATAATACATGGATTGAATAATGAAGATGTATGAGAGATATCTCTAAGTAAAGGTCTATGTTTTGGGTTGTAGAGTAGGAAGAGGCTTTGCAGCTGAGTGCGCAGAGGCCTAGTAGTCCGCAGCTGAGTGTGCGGAACCCTGCAGCTGAGTGTGTAGGGCGAGTCGAGTCTATAATCATCTGAAAGTATTAATAAAGAGAAGTATTCTATCATTTATGTGTATTTATTTCCTATTTATGCATATGTTCTATTGGGTATGAATTTCACTTTTAATGCTTATATGATGCACGAATGTGTATAATTGTATTGGTTAAGTGAATGCAAGGAAGACTATCTATTTACACGAAGATAATTAAGATCTGTCAATAAGATAAGTAAGATACTTAACGTAGTTTGGGAAATAGCGTGGTTTGCTGCCTTAGCAAAGCGAAAGGACTTCAGCCCCTAGTTAGGGCTGCGTCAAAGCCGATTGTAACAGATCGCGAAGGTACTGAAGGGTAGAACAGGGCACGAAGAGACCTACATGAAGACAGGTATAGTTGGGGTAAACCGACATCACAACCATCTCAAGGGTGCAGAAATTTGGTTCCACCATCCCCCCATACTGCTTTGGGTGAGACTTCAGTCCGCGCTTCGCGAGATGATGCTGAAAGGGCCAGTAGTGTAGGGATTTGTTTGGCTAATTAACTCTGAACCTAGATCAGGCCCCCATAAGCCAACAAATGGTTCCGTTGTCGGGACCAAAATCTGTATGAGAGATGTGTGATGTTGTATCATTGGAATCCAACTAAGAAAGAAATCGAAGGCTGGTTGGACAAAAGAATTCACGAGTTTGCCGCGCAGGAGAACAGAAACCCGCGACTATCAAAAGAAGAGTGGCTAGATAACTACCTGTACATGGAGATCTACAAAATATTTTTTGCATCCTTCCCTACCAAGCTATACGAGTGGATCGTGAAGCTAGCAAATAGCCAAGGAAGGTGGAAGCTTGACGTCCCTATTGTGTGGACCCCAGAGCTATTGTGAAGATTGGAAGCATCAGAGGATAAGATCGCATGCGCCATCAATCATTGGCTCGATCACATTATAGGAGGATTTGTTACTGATTTTGCGATTGACACCTCGGTTAGCTATAGTGAGGCAGAACGACTTTTTCTCAAAGGATTGCGAGGTAAGTATGTAAAGTCTTTGAATACTTGGATTAAAATGTTGTTGTGCGAAAAGCGGGTTATGCATTTACCTTGATGTCGGGGCTACGCGAAGTGGAAAGGTTTACAGGTTTGAAGGAAATAAGGGTCCAGAAAATAGCCCCTTGATTTCACCTACATGAGGGGACGAGGAAGAGCTTGTGAAGGTCTCTCCGCGAAGTGCTATTCACCTGATAAGACAAAGAACTCTGTGAATCCCACCTCCGCCCACACCACCATCGGCTTCACCACTATCACCTCCATCTTCACTTGTACCAACTCCACCACCACCACAATTCAGTATGGAAAACACAGTGAAGTTTCCTGTGTTCAAAGGTTTGGGAAATGAGGATCCGGACCAATTCTGGTTCATTGTAAGGGCTGTATGGGAAGTGCAAAGTGTTACAGATGACCATATAAAGAAAGCGACGCTGGTTAGTGCCTTGTAGGATCACGCGCTGACTTGGTATATTAATTACTTCAATGATAATCCGAACGCAAGAGTCGCGGATATCCAAACAACGCTAAATAGAGAATTTAGCAAGCCTAAGTCTGAAGTGCAGTCGATTGTGGGATTCAAAGAGATCACGATGCTACCAGGTGAGACTCCTTGGGAACTAGATCAGAGGTTGAAATGTTAGATCCGCGAAGCCAATATGAATATGACAGATGGACAACATTGCGAGTGGTTTGTAGCTTCACTGTTACCACACCTAAGGAGTGCATTGTCACAAAAGAAGATAATGACTGAGGCAGAGGCCCTAGAGATTGCTATGAGACTACATGAAACCCAAATACAAGATCCTAACCTAGGAGTTCAACAAATCCATGCACAACTGAAGAATTTGTGCCTTGAGATGCAGAGTCTGAAACAAGAAAGGACGGTTCGACCAAAAGTGCGTGAAGAAGTGTGGTGCGTGAAATGCAAGTGTTAGGGTCATGATAAAGTCCATTGCCTGGTCTTTACAAATGACCTCGCAAGAGGAGGACCGATGCCTTTAAGGCTGGAAGCTCAAGCAAGACCTAACACGACGTCTGCTTTGTGATGCACGATCTGTCAAATAGCCAGAAAGCAAGCCACGGACAATTCTCAATTGTTACAGAAGTATACACAGACTTCACAACAGTTGTTCTACAATTTTTGTAGGTTGGTGGGAGATGACGAGCATACTTGTAGAAGATATGAATTGATGATGGATAGAACTCCCACCTATAGAGTTCAAGCTGAAACGCGGCCCCTTGACCAGAATACAGGAATGGTGTGGATAGGATTTCAGGGGCGCGGATGAAGCCGAGGTAGAGGAGGACCTGGTAGAGGTCACGAATAGTTGATTTGCTACAATTGCGGAGGACCAGGACACTATGCCCATGATTGCACTAATCCAACACGCCCGTCGTGCAAGTATTGCATGTTGTTTGACCATGAGACAGAAGATTTTACTACGCTGATAGCTAGGATACATGACAAGGGAGCGCTACTGCCTCCCCTGACTCAGAACCTACAAATGATGAGGTCTGAGCAGCGAGAGGAAGATTCGAACGTAAACATTGTGCTCTGAAGTGGCATCACGACGGGCGAGAACAAAGGGAAACAGCCAGAAGACAGTACTTGGGTTCGCAAAGCCCCGACGAAAGAAGTTGAGTTTGATTTGGAGTGCGCTCGGGAAACCTTCATGGAAGATAAGAAGAGCTTCGTTGAGGCCTCCATGTTAGGAAGCAAAAATAAGCCTGAGCAGGAGAAGGATCCCTCCATGCTCACAACCTTCTTGGAAACCTGTATGAAGTTACTGTGTGATAGTAAGGCTGTGAAAGGATTACAAGAACTTATCAACAGATGCGCTGGGACCATGCCAGGAGAACCGCGCGTAGTCCGGAAGATTGGAAAACATAAAACGAGGACAAGACGTGAAATTAGACTAACCACACAGATCAGAGAATACGAAATGGACCAAGTCATTTTGGATTTGGGATCAGATGCAAATGTTCTGCTGAAACAAACATGGGAGAGAATGGGGAGACCTACGCTACAATGGTCTCCAATTCAGCTAAGGATGGTGAATCAATAGAAAATAATACCCATGGGGCAATTATAGGGAATAACCGTGGATATTGAGGGGGCGAGCGCGCTGGCAGATTTCAAAGTGATAGAGATTGTTGATGACAACAATCCCTACCCCATTCTCTTTGGAATTGACTGGGCTATTAATATGAACGGGGTAATTAATATGAAGAAGTGAAAAATGATCTTTGAAAAGAAGCCACTGTGCATAATTATACCCCTGGATCCTGCTGAAGGATTGCGCTATACAGAGCTGATCCGTGACTGTGAAAGTGATGACGATTTGTAATGCATTTATAAGATACCAGCGTGAGACCAACACTGGGTGAATCCCACTGCAGATGGGTGGGTTACATGGGAGTGCAAGAGCTCCTGCACTTCAGACTCTGATGAAGAAATAGAATGATGGAAGAATCGATTACATGAGGTAACTACGCTGGATTGCAATATGATGACCAGGTCACTACGTTACATGTCGACAAAAGTAAGATATTTTCCTACTTATGATGGTCTAAATGAGGTAGATACCTTCTTGGATGCATTTGAAAGGGAGGTGTCGGAAAAGTAATGCTTCTAGGCCTTGGACTAGGTACTGCACACTACGCCCGCGAGGTAGTGGGGTACGCACAAGGGAAGATTTGACGATTGGCGCGAATGTAGGAGAATGATGAGAGTATGATTTGGAAAGCCTCAGATGTGACTGACAGACAAATATTATGGATAGGATGACCTGCGCGCGCATCTGGCCAAGTGGACGCAAGCCTATGGAGAAGAGCCCCAACTTGCACAAAGGCACATGTACTCCGCGCTAAAATACCTGGTCAATAAGCATGTGTTGGGGAGGAGAATTTGTAGATGGCTCTTAATGTTGGGAAGACATTATATAGGAAGAGCAATTGCGCAGAAGATTCTATGCACAGGGTTGTGGTGGCCAACCCTTCATCAGGATTCAAAATCATATTGCAAAGCAAGTGACGTATGTTAGAGAACAGGTAGGCCATCGTGAAGGGATGAAATGCCTTTGAATCCACAAATGACGTTGCAACCTTTAGAAAAATGGGCAATAGATTTTGTAGGACCCATCAAACCTCAAGGAAAGATAGGCGTGAGGTATATTATCACTGCGACGGAGTATCTGACTTGTTGGGAAGAAGCGCAGCTAGTAAAGGATTGCACGATCGTGACGGCCACAAAGTTTCTATTTGAACATGTACTGACGCGATTTGGATGTCCGAAGATCTTGATGAGCAATCACGGTAGACACTTCTTGAATGAGACGATCAGCGAGCTAACAGAGGAATTTCAGGTGTATCACTAGAAGAGCACACTGTATCACCCACATGCTAAGGGGACAATGGAGGTGTTCAACAAAGTGCTTAAAAATGCGTTGACCAAGGTATGCAATGTGCAGCGAAGTGATTGGGACTTACGCATACCTACAATGTTATGGGCTTATCGAATGACATGCAAGAAACTGACGAGATAGACGCCTTTTAGGCTTGTCTATGGGGTGGAAGTCGTAATGCCTATGGAATACATCATGCCTAGTCTGCGCATAGCAGCACACACAGATATGATGGATCACGGAGCCCTTGAGGAGAGGCTCGCATAGCTGAATGAGCTCAAAGAAGAATGGTTTTCGGTTGGATTTCACCAGCAGGTCCAAAAGCAATATGAAAAGGCATGGCATGATTGACATATTAAGTTGCGCACCTTTAAGGTGAACGATTTGGGGTTGTTGTATGATAGTGAGTTTGATAAATTTCCAGGGAAACTCAGAATGCATTAGCTGGAGCCGTATGTTATTAAGGAGATTACCGATGGTGGCGCGGTACAACTGGTTAAGTTAAATCGAGATCCCTTCATAGGAAAAGTGAATGGAAGTCATTTGAAGCCATACACAGGTGGTCCGATCATCTGACTAGCTGAAAATGGCATGGTCTTAGCGCTCCAGGCAGTTGAAAGGAGGCGCAGGACTATAAACTACTCTGCCCGAGAACTACGTGATGTTAGGACTGCACACAGTAGCAAAGTGTCATAGGGTACACGACAACGCGAGGATAGCTGTGCTGGCATGCAAGTTTGCCAGGAAGTGACTGTTAAAGTCACTATTCATGATTTGATGGTTGGTTACAGGCCAAATGGAGTGGGCAGCAGGCATTTAAGGCGAACTTTGTGGGCTAGATTCTTGAAAATCTTCCGCAATCTAGCATTAATGGACCGAATGTGGGGGGAACGGTCAAATTCAAATTCAAAAGGCGCTATAAATCACAAGTGGCTGTACAACGAAAAACACTTGGCAATTTGAGAATTGAGTTGTTGCGTTATGAAGTGTGTATGGACCTTTCAAACTTTGAGGCTTTGAGAGCTAGCTCAGTGTTTGAAACATTGCTGAAGGAGACGTAGGACCTCCTAACTAGAATGATGTTAGCTCTCGAAGAAGCCATGGACACAGGAGTAGTGACAGCCGAGGAAGACATGTAGGAAATTACAGAAGTAGAAGCCCGAGAGAGCGCTAGAATAACCACTGAGGTCCCTAAATCACCGCACACGCCGAGAACTAAGAAGGATAAGCAGGCCATGATCCTGGTGTGCGTCTCGCCTAGAAATCAATTGAGGACCAAGCTCACATTGGAGGAAAAAGGGAAGGCCATTAATTTGGAGGCCGATGAGGAGGAAGAATTTGAAGAAATCCTGGTGGAGGAGGAGGATGTAGAGATGGAAGTCAAAACCCAGGGCGCGGACCCTATCACACGGTTACCTGCATATGTTCCTCCATGAAAGAGTAAATCCAAGGTTACAAAGGATATAGATGAGAGCAAGAGCTCTCTACAAACCCTGCTACTCCCAGATGATATTATTTTTGAAGGAGCGCACTTGGGATGGGTTCCCATGCTAAAATTTGAAGATTGGGACCTCATAGACCATGATAAGTTCCCGAATTTAGCGATTGCGAAGCTAATGTGCCATAAGATAGACACGCCGACTGGAATGATTGAATTGGAGCCACGCAAATGGCTCATAGGTGTCAAGAAAGCAGGGTTGCTAAACCTGCTCTGGGTGCCGCATTACCACCACGCCCCAGTGACCATTTTTGTCATCATATAACTTCTCTGCTTGGTGCATGATGGGTGCTTGTGGTTGGAGGAGCCCATCCCCATCACATACCATTTGATTCACTAGACTACATGGCTACCTTGCTCAGGGGAGGATCCAACAAACATTTTAGAGGGAAAAGGTGGTGAGTTGGCCCTCATGGAGGCAATGCAAAAGAAGTTTAAGTTGGAGAAGAAGAAGTGAGGGTATGACATCTCCAACATCAACAAACCTGCCGTCAAGGTCGCAACACAAACATTGGCAAGGAAGGTGATGCGAAAGTTCCACGCAGATGAGATGCACGCGCTAGTGGTTGCACTAGCGGCGCAATGCGCAGAAGGGGTCAAGTTCAACTGGGTGAACTATCTATGCGGTGAGTTCCTTGCGAACTACCGCGAGGTGCAGGAGTAGGGAAAAACATTTCATTACGCATGGCTCATGTTGTCGATAGTACTGGTGGCATGGGAATTGCCCAAAGATAGCGAGTCTCCATTGATAGTGCAGGACCTTCTAGAGGCAGCGAAGTACGCTTCGCTGTGGGCAACCAAGGACGCACAACGGATCAGAGAGAGCAAGATATTTTGGGTACTAATGGAGATAAACATCCGGATGGGGATCAATCACAAGCCACAATTATCACCCACAGTCTACAATAGTTTGTAGAGATTTACGGATTTCAAAGTAAACTTTCACCATGTATTCATCAGGGTGCGGAAGGACCCTATGAAGACGTGGCACGATTTACCATATTTGGTGACTGATGATGTGATATTCACAGTCCTTGAGTCTTGGCTGTTGGAGTGGCGTGTTCCAGCTGACTCTGCGGTGGAAGCAGAGAAGTCCGCCGCGCAACAGAAGAAGGAAGAGACAAAACTTTGGATGGCACAACTGGCGGAAAAGCGAAGGAAAGAAGTAGCGGCTAAGGCCCAGGAAGCACGTGACATTGCGACATTGGTAGAACAACAGAGAACAGGTGAAGAGGAGCGTGAAGGACATAAGTCACCTTCACCCGAACCAGAGACATACACAAAACAAGGTGGCACAGACTCGCAGATGATGTCCACCCAGCTAAAACATCCATAACCACGAGAGCAACTAGGGATGTGAAAGAAAACAAAGGCCTCAAAGACATCTTTCGACTCTATCACCTTCACTGAAGGGGATCTGCATGATATCGGCAAAATGGTGAGGGATGTCATCACGGAGGCCCTCTAGCAGTTTGAGGAACAACACTAGTTGGTATTGGGGACTCTCTGGACACAAATACAGGAGTTGTAGGTGCGTACTCCACAAGCTGGCACAGTGTCCACCAACCTCACAGTGGACAATTTAGCTGCCGAGGGGATGTTGCGTGCCAGGGTGACCAACAAAATAGTGCTACTAGATGGAGCACTCATTACAGAGAATGAGGCCGACATGCCTACGATTAGCAGTTTGTAAGGGGTCAGAGTAAACATGGTTGCGCTCCCTCGAGAGACACTCTATCTCTTGCAGGATGGATTCAACGCAGAACTTCAGGCCAGGGAGAGTCGTGCTCTACAGGTAACGAGCGAGCAGTGCATCAACATTGAGCAGTTGAGCCTGCAACGTGACGAGGCCGTGGAGCAGAACAAACAAATAATGCAGGTTGTGGAGGAAGCCTGCTAAATGGTCCCAGAGTTGGCCATTCTAGCAGAGGCACCGGTGGAAGCGCGTGTCCGTAAGTTAGCCACAGGGGTGCGTGAAGCAAGAGCAGAAATGGCCAGGGGTCAGCTGGAGCTGAACCTGCAGATCACAAAACTATAGTTGAAGGCCCAGTCTTCAACTCCACTAGAGGTCATAGAAAAACATACCACTGCAATCACAACAACAATGGCGGCGGTTAATAGTGCAGTGACGGACTGCATGAACCTGTTCGAACAATCATTCAAGGTCCTAACCACCCTACAGGAAGACCCAAACATAGAGTGCCTAGAGATAGAGGGGCATGAGTTGCAACATAAATACAATGAGGTAAAAGGGACCGTGCAGATGGTTTCCCTTACACAAAGGCTTGCACGGATGCAGTAGACTAAGGTGCTTAAGGAACAGGTGGATGCCGCTCGGCATAAGGAGGCAATCTTGAAAGCACACCTATAACCATGGATCGACGAGGCTTATATAATTACAACCTCCATTGAAGTGAAGCTCATGCAACTGCAAGCAACTTAGGAGAGGATTCGGGGAAATAGTTCAACAACAACGATTCCAAACACCGGGTGGAGAAAGTCTAGCAGGCAACAGCTCAGTGCGTTGCCGAACTTGCAGCGATCCAAACAGAGCTGGGAGGTCTTTGCGCTAAGATCTCCACACCTACAGAGTGACTCGAGGGCAAGTCACGATGTTTGTGTTGGGGGCCTGTTGGGCGTGGGATCCCCCAAGGGAAGTTTTGGGGCTTAGAGCCCAGATTTTGGTCCAATTTTGTAATTCCAATGTAAAGACTCCACATTTTGTGGGCGTGGAGCGTGTAGTTGGTAAAGATTCATAGGGTTGTATGCCCTTATTTTGATAATGTAATGTCGGCTGTAGAATATCTACCCATGGTCCGTGGACCATGGGATTGTATAAATAGAGTGAAGATCTAAGTAGTTAAATATAATACATGGATCAAATAATGAAGATGTATGAGAGATAGCTCTAAGTAAAGGTCTAAGTTTTGGGTTGTAGAGTAGGAAGAGGCTCTACAACTGAGTGCATAGAGGCCTAGTAGTCCACAACTGAGTGCGTGGACCCCTGCAGCTGAGTGCGTAGGGCGAGTTGAGTCTGTAATCATCTGAAAGTATTAATAAAGAGAAGTTTTCTATCATTTCTACGTATTGATTTCCTATTTATGCATTTGTTATATTGGGTATGAATTTCACTTTTAATGCTTATATGATGCGCGAATGTGTATAACTGTATTGATTAAGTGAACTCAAGGAAGAATATCTATTTATGCGAAGATAATTAAGATTTGTCAATAATATAAGTAAGATACTTAGCATAGTTTGGGAAATAGCGCTGTTCGCTGCCCTAGCAACACGAAAGGACTTCAACCCCTGGTTAGCGCTGCGTGAAAGCCGATTGTAACAGATCACGAAGGTACTGAAGGGTAGAATAGGGCACGAAGCGACTTGTGTGAAGACATGTATAGTTGTGGTAAACCGACATCACAACCATCTCAAGGGTGCGAAAACTTGGTTCCAGCATCCCCCCATACCGCTTCGGGTGAGACTTCAGTCCGCGCTCCACGAGTTGATGCTGAAAGGGCCAGTAGTGTAGGGATTTGTTTGGCTAATTAGTTTTGGACCTGGGTCAGTCCCCATAAGCCAACATTGGGCCAATAGGATTTCACCCGAAAGATCAATAGGCAAAACTCCTTTTCAACTTGTTTATGAAAAGGATTCCATCTTTCCCACACATTTAGCTTTTCTTGTCATGAAGTTCTTACAAGAATATAATGAAGAGCTAGATGATTTTACTAGAACGATAAATCGGATTATAGAACTAAATGAAGACAACGATGAAGTTCATTATAAGCTTAATAAATATCAAAACAAGATGAAAAACTTGTTTGATAAAAAGGCTAAGGAAAGAGATTTTAAAGAAGGTGATTTGGTACTAAGATGGGATGCTAGAAGAGAAGACAAAGGGAAACATGGCAAGTTTGACAAACTTTGGTTGGGACCATTTAGTATTGCTCAAGTCAAGGGAAACAAATCTTTCATTTGACAGAATTTGGAAGAACAATATTCCTCTTTACTTGTCAATTGGAGATACTTGAAACACTATATTCAATATTGAGAGGTTTTCATTCCATCATCATTGTATTTTACCAGAGTGTTTTATTTTACATGTAGTATGTACTTGTTTCAACAGAAGACCCCATTAGCCCGAGGAGAAGGGACACAGATATGCAAGTTCTCTGCATCTTGAGGAGGAAGAAGTCCCCAGTTGGAGCTGATGTTGTAACATGCTTTATTTTTGATAAGTTAGTTTTATTTTACAAAAGAGGGTATTTTAAAAAATAAAGAAAAAATGAATATTTGAAAAAATAGAAAATAAAAGAATGAAATAAAACCCCATCAAAAGAAAATCAAAAGATTTGCAGAAGTGCGCTTGTTTAAATGCCACTTAATGAATAAATTTCATTTTCTTATAATAAAGGTTTGTGTGTAGTTTGTTTTTATGCCACAACCTTTTCTTTTGATATGAATCAAATAGTTTAATCTCAATCAGATAATTTTTTATTTTTGTATTAGATTAGAAAATAATTTCGACCTAAAAGTTTACTCTTGGTTGAAAATTAGAAATCAGGATAGATTAGGGTAAATAAAAGGCCTAATATGCTCAAATTTTGGCCTAACTCATCATTAGATTAGGTTTAGAATAGTTGATTAAATTATTAAGGGCAGCTAGTCTAAATGCGCCTGTAATTACATTAATTCTTATTATTGTTAATTACCCCATTTAAGTGGTGATTAATTATTGTAAGGGTTATATTTAAATGATTTTTAAACCAAGATCATATACGACGAAGATGTTTATCAGCAAGTGTTAACGATTGAACTGAAATCAATAGTTGTCGCCCTTCCCGTCCAAATCGACAGTGGGGAAGTGCTTCGTACGCTCCCCGCTAAGAAATGAGATAACGACGAGGGGGGGGGGGTGCGAAAAGTGGTTTCATTCACCTGGGCCCCCCACCTACATGTCGCCTTCTCAACGCTTCACACTCCCCCCTCTCTAAAGTGCTTACCACTACCCTGCCCCCCTCTGAAATCTGCTATTCTCACTCCCACGTCTTCTGATACCACCTCAACATCCAATCCTTTGACACCACCTTCGTCCAATCCTTCCGTGCCATGTGCCCTCCACCTATTTTCATGGTTGTTCCCGTTAATCGTTCTCGCTATCTGTTGCCAAATAAATTCTTTATCCGTTTTCGAATAAATACTTTCCCGTTGCACTGTAAATGCTTATCCGTTGCTACAATCCTTTCCATTTAAGTTATTAATTTGCTGATTAACCCGTTATTAATGGCTTCTGCTGTAACGATAGCTTAAATTTCCTTATAAATACTCATTTTCCCCTTTACAACTGCTTTTCTTACTGTTCTATTGTTTCTAGTTTATTTAGTTTCCTTCAAATTCGCTATTGAGCCAAGTCTGTAAACTGAATCATTTCTCAGCTATCTCTGCAGTTTTATGTCATATTACCATTTCTGTCTAATATTATGGTTCCTAAGAAGAAGGAAAAATATTCCACTGGTTCTTCCTCAGCACAGGAAAACTTGCAAACTCCCGATCCTCTTGACTTGGACCATATCCCATTAGCCGATCAATACTTCAAAATCACAGATACTGAGTGTGAATTTGACATGCTCGAATTGCGCAATTGGCTCAAATAAGAATACCTTGATTCAGAGGATGAAATAAACCTCTGGGAATCAAACCTTCCTTTGTACATGTTTCCCCAAGCCCATTCTTTTTCTGATTTGGTTATTTGGTATCAATCCAAGTATAATCCTTTGCAAAGAATAGTAGCGGCTTAGAATGGCGACATTCTGATAACCATCATTGCTGAAGCCATAAACAAAATGATTTTGATACCTGAGAGTGATTCCCTCAGCTTTTTCTCCCCTGCAGCTTTGATCAACCTATATCATAAACTTACATTCCTTCAGAGAGCTTAGATCTTTGAGATTTTTCTCCCTAAAGATGCTGTGCTTCCCAAGAAAAATCCTCCTTACTCAACATCCATGTTTTTAGAGAGAGCCAAGCAAATTATTTCCCTCATTTCCTTCCTGTTAGCTACGCATCAGATCAATGGGTAGACGAGGTTATGTTAGGTTATTTGTCTATCTTTTCAAAAGAAAACTAGCCTACGTTCATGTATAACTACAATGAATTTTTCACTGATGCTATGCATGAGAAGCTTATGAATATCACAACTAAAGGAGTATTCAAATACTCTTCTATCTTATTTCACATGTTTAGTTTTCAGCAGGGAGACAAATTGCCCATTGTTTTGCATAAACAAGATGAGCAGCAAGAAGGTCAGTAAATTATTCATTGGACCTTGTTGATGAGAAAGAGCTCAACAAAGTTCAAATTTGAATATTTCATAGATTGTTTCATTCACCCAATAACACAACTTTTCAGCAGTCAAAGTGAACCAAGAGTCAGTCCTCAAATCAAGAGGATCTTGCACCTTAGTGATCAAGTTAGAACAAGAGTCTGGTATCTCTACCAGAACTACATAGAGATCAGAGTATATGGGTGTGAGTTGGCTCCATATAAGTTGCCAAAGTATGTTCTAATGAGAATTTTCTCTTTGGAATATATCAGGAAAATGATGAATATGGATGAGCTACATTTCATCTCAGAAAAGAGAAAATCACAGTTTAAGGTTAAAGCACAAGTTGGGTCATTTATTTGCAACACCAGATCAGCTGGCTCAAAGGCAGATTCCATACTAAAACAGATGGGTTTTCAACCTAGCTTCACCTGGTCCTACGATCCATTCAACATTATTCCAGATTTTAGGGTGCAGCATAAGACTACTCCTTATAATCATACACCTTGGCCTGAGATTGAGAAATTTATAAATCAAGAACACTGGGAAGAGAATATTATTCAAGAAGTAGAGGAACAAGTCTTGCCTCCTTCTACTCATCGGACTCCAGTTTCTCAAACTAAGCTTGACAAAAGGCCTAGGGAAGGATAATTATAATCAACAATTGGAGAAATTGAATTCATCCACTACGAGAAGAAACCAAGGATTGAATCAAAGGGTACTACTACTACTGCAACTCAAGGTCAAAAGGAGCCTATTGTCATCAATTTGGATGATTCACAAGTATTTATAGGCACCGAGGAGCCTCTAATTACTACTCCTTCTTCCTATTCTACTTCACAAAATTTGTTAGAAATTACTCAGTCTGCTGGACCAAGTGAAATAGAGGAGCCAAATGTTTTCACTAAATTTCTTGAGATCAAGCAGAAGAATGAAGCTTTAAAAGCTAATGTCTATTCATAGTTCTGGAAGCAGACTTCCACTTCACAACACATGTTATTGTAGGCATTTGACAACGAGAAGGGAAGAATGCAGATGGCCTTTCTGCAGGCTCAAGTACCTTTTCCCAAAGGTTCTTTTGATTATAAGAAAACTATATTCTCATTTGGTACCAATCAGATTCATCCAATTGACCAAATGAACATGCATAGGCAGTCTGGTGAGATGTTGTTCTCAACCATGACCAACACTGTTATGGCATTGTCTAAGCTTAAAACTGCTCTACCCAATGTGCAGTCTCAATTAAAGATTGATAAAATATCATCTCTGGCTAAGGACAATAGGGTTAAGTCATTGGAATACTTAGTGATTAAAATAGGACACGACCCTATTGATGTAAAATCAGCAGAAGATATAATTATAAGGAAGAACACAGATATTGCAGCATTGAGAAAACAATTGAGGACACCCAGACTAAGGAAATAGTAGAGACTGAACAACATAAGGAAGAAATTCTCAAACTGATAATTTAGCAAAATGTATAGATTAAAACCATGGAGGAATAGATTGAGAAGATGCTTAAAGAAAAATAGCACTTTACTCAATTATCTATAGCCCCCATCACAACTGTTACTATTCCTATTACATCTTCATCAGCCACAGTGGAATCTACATCGACATCACATGTTTTGAACAAACTTTCAAAGGAAATCATTCATCAAAAGTAAGAGAATGAAAGGCTCCATAAGAAATTCTTGAATTTGGAAGCACAAAAAAAAAGAATGATAGTTTGTATGTTGAGGAAATTCGGAAAACACATAGGTTGAACAAAAGGATCGAAGATTTGCAGAGTCAGCCACTGATGGCACAGACCTTGGTCCAAGCCAAGGAAAGCATTTTGGCAGATATTAATCAAGCCATAACTGAAATATGGCCATCTATTTAGATCGTTTTCGAGCAGAATGAACTCATAAACAAATGTCAAGTAGCGATTGATGAAGTGAAGTACTTGCTTAAAGACAAACCTAGTGAGGCTACTTACATTATCAAAGTTCTTAATTCAAAGCGCAGAGCTGAGTTGGAGAAAATACAAATGATTGACGTAACATAAACAATTTTAGAGATCAAGAAGGTTCTGCAAAATAGAAACTTCATGACACAACTAGAAACTAAATGTCAAGAATTAAGGACCTTTGTTCAAAGGTTTCACTTTAAGTTTAATTTACTTAATCAGAGAGGATTTCTAGGATTAATAGGTCCAAATGACAAGCTTATCAGTTTGGAGGAATACTTCTAGAAACTTTACAACATAACAACTGATAGATCAAGTTTTGCAGGCATAAAAGGGCACATTACATGGAAGCAAGCATTGGAAGCTTTAGATTTTGATTTGACCATTAAGCATGAAATAAAACATCTTTTTATAAATAAGCCCACTTTTGAGAAATACAAAGAAGTAGATGAAGTTTACAGGAAGTTGGTAAATCTCACCATACCAAGTGAACAAATATGGGATCACTTCTGCGAAGTAATTGAGTAACTTTCATCTTCAACCGACAAACAGTTGGGTAACACTTTTTGGGGACCAATCATCAACATATTCCTAAAGAATAGTGCCACCAGTTAGAATTTTTCAATTTCCTATTATTTTGCACTATTTTGTAAAATTTTGTATGAAATATCTCTATTAGATATTTAGTTTTGTATAAATGGCTCCTCATTTGATTTATTATGGGTTGGGCCCTTGTATGAACTTTGGAGCAGAATTGTAATCGAGTTGGAGATTTGCTGCAATTAATAAAAGGATTATGAAGTTTCCTTCTATAGCTTGTCCTTCCTGTGAGTTTTTCTTTGTGATATTTCAAAATGTTTTCTTTATGTATTTAATTCTTTATGCAAATACCTGTGTAAAATCAAACTATGTTTCAGTCAGTCTTAAATCCCCGGTGGAGTTATAAATATTAATTAGAGACTAGTTTATCAAGCTATCGGTTATTGTAAACTCCCCTTTATCTATTAATTGCCACACCCTTTGCATTTTCTTAAATATATTTTGTTGTGTAAGTAAACATTGGTTACTTATATTATGGCCAATTAAATATTTTGTTTTATGATTGGTCGAATTCCATACAATCATTGGTCAGCTCTTTTGTGTAACTATAAAGCGGGTTTCATTTACTTTACTGGAAAACAACGTTAGATACTTCATGTGTATAAAAACTATTGTGCCAATAGTCCATTGCGTATTTTCTCGGCTCGAGGAGTAGTAGATTGCTGTTTTAAATTTATTTTTGGACACGTGTTCCTTTTTTTTGGCTTACTAGACTGTTTCATTGGTTTACCGTTCTCATGGTAAGAACTTAGTTAATGCAGTAAAGATTGATTTAAAAAAAAAAGTTCTCAAAAGAATAAAGGCTTCTTACAAAGATATTAGCTCCGAATGGTTTACGGTTCTCCTTGGTAAGAACTTAGTTAATGCACTAAAAATTGATTTTTTAAAAAAGGTTCTCAAAAGAATGAAGGCTTCTAACAAAGAGATTAGTTACGAATTAAGAGGGTCAAATTTAAAGTGGGTATGTTCAAGTCTCTAGTGCATATGGTTTTAAGGGGTGTTTTAGGGAGTTTTTAGTTAGAAAATTTGATGATTTGAGTTTTAAATTAAAATATTCACATGTGGGTAGTAAATTATGATCATTTTTTTTGAACAAGGCATTATCTTCGATTTGTATTATTATTTTTTTACCTTTTTGTTTTTTGTTTTTTTGCTTTGGAATAAATATCCATGGGGATTTGAATCTATTGGCATGAAACACATTGAGTAAAAAATGTAACACAATCTTTTGGCATGAAACACATTGAGTAAAAAATTTTAACACTGTAATTATAATTCTATAAATTTATTGCAACAATATTTTATTAATTGTAACCATAATTTACTATATTTATTGCATAAATATTCTTTAACAAGACCTCTTGGCATGAAACACATTGAATAAAAAATGTAACACGACCTCTTGGCATGAAACACACTGAGTAAAATATGTAACTCTGTAATTATAATACTATAAATTTATTGCAAGAATATTTTATTAATTGTAATCATAATTTGCTATGTTTAGTGCATAAATATTCCTTAACAAGACCTCTTGGCATGAAACACACTGAGTAAAAAATGCAACACTGTAATTATAATTCTATAAATTTATTGCAAGAAAAATTTATTAATTGTAATCATAATTTACTATGCTTATTGCATAAAGATTCTATTCATTATTATAGAGTAATCTAAGATGTTTGATATTTTGGAAAGTGAAAATCATTTACTATATATAGTGGTTGTTGAGTTTCATTATAAATGTCAATCAATCAAGAGACAATTACACCTAATATGGAAATTATGATTTTACATTTATACCCTTCTTCCACATAGAGAATTCTACCCAAAATGGAAATGGAATATTGTTTGATATTTTGGAAAATGAAAATCATTAATTTTATTATATATAGTGATTGTTGCACATTTTCTGAATTTCATTCTGAATGTCAATCAATAAATTTATTGCAAAAATATTCTATTAATTGTTATCACAATTTTATAAATTTATTGCATAAATATTCTATTCATTATAAATAGAATATTTATAATGAATATTTGATATTTTGGAGAGTGAAAATAATTTACTATAACTAGTGATTGTTGTACTTTTTTTTGAATTTCATTATAAATGCCAATCAATCAAGAAATAGTTACACCCAATATGGAAATGAAGATTTCAATTATATGATTTTACATTTATACCCTTCTTCCACATAGATAGTTGCAATCATTTACTACATATAGCGATTGTTGTTTTTTTTGAATTTCATTACAAATGTTAATCAATCAAGAGATAGTTACAGCCAATAGAGAATTATTTTTGAATTTCATTACAAATGTTAATCAATCAAGAGATAGTTACAGCCAATAGAGAATTACACCGAAGATGGAAATGGTATATTGTTTGATATTTTGGAAAATGAAAATCATTAATTTCATTACATATAAAATCATTCGATGTAAGGCATTATGAGCATCTTGTCCATAGAGTGTTTTCTAGAGTTTGAATGAGTTTTAATTGGGGGAACAATGTAAATGGATCCAAGAGAGTTATATCAATTGCAAGAAATCTTGAATCCTAAATAAAGCTGGTGTATTCAAATCAACATTTGGTGACATCATCATGCATCATCATGGAAGAGTAACAATTTAACGTTACTCTTTCATGCACTACATTTCCTTTGCATTTGATGCAATTGCTAATATATAATTTTATACAAATTGATTCCATCAATTATGTTGATAAAAATTCATATCTCCACTATATTGTTCCTCTAACTTTTCTATCCAAAACAACAATGCCAAAACATTCTAGGAAACAATGATATTCTCCCCTTTAGGTTTTCTAGAAGAATTCAATAGCATAAGGGGGTAATTATCTGAGAACATTTTTGTTTTATGTTTTTCAAATAAATTGAAGAACTTAAAGCTAAGCAATGGTATTATGAAATTCTTTAATTTACTAATATTAAAATTCACACAAAGGGCACCATTATCTCATTTCCCCAACACTTTAGATAATCAACATAGAAAATTAATTAATGTTCCAAAAGATAACAAGCTTGAAAACCACAATCATTTAAAGGAAGAAACATACATAACTATTAAAGATAGAATTTGTTTTTCAAAACTTAAAAATTATAATAATAAATAAAATAATTAATTAATTAAAATTTTAAATTATTTTTAATATTTATTCATCAATTTCAACATAATACAATAATACGTGACTGATAGTGACAAAGGGGCACGATAATTCAAAACATAATAGTTGTCACGCCCTAGAGTACTCCTCCAGTTAAGGCATGTCGAAGCTCTCTGAGCGTGTGGCACTGACAAGATTCTTCACAATGGTTGTGACCAACTGAGCATGTGGCACTGACAAGATTCTTCACAATGGTTGTGACCAACTTACTGCGCAGAGAGACGTATTCTACAATCGAGTATGACCTCGATGTGTAAGTATGTCACGTCCTCAAAAAATAATAAAAATAATATTTATTAATGTCGGCCAAAACATTAGCTTGAATCTTAAATTATATAACTTGAATTTTTAATTATATATAACTTTTTAATCTTATTAATGGACTAACTCTCAGTTTTGGTCTATTTTTGCTTAAGGAAACTTACTTAATTGCAAAGACAAAAGTGAGGGAATATGGTTTCTGAAGAGGACAGAGAGATTGATTCATTTAGTGGGAAACATACTTGTTTTTTTTATTCTTTCCTTTTCTTTTATCAAGTTACTTAAAGATTACTGTAATAAGTTGTAATTAGGAGTAGTAATAATTAGCTTAGAGTCATTGTTTTCAAACAGTTAAGTTACTGTTGTAAAAAGGCATGAAAAGAAAATGTACTAGAAAATCAGACAAAGTTCCGTATGGAAAATAACTGCTGTAACTAATTGAACAAACTGAACAAACTAACAGTAGTTAGAGCAGTTTGTAACAATGTTATTAAATAGTGAAACAAAGCACAATACAGGGGTTCGGATTGAGTGAGAAGTATTGAAAGAAAAAATATACAATTTTCTGTGCACATATCCTTACAACGTCCTATTCGTTTCTGAAGTATTTTTATATTGAATTACTGTGTGAATAACATAAATGCATGGTCACAGAACTTAAGTCAAAAAGGGAGACATTCAAATGCAGAGGTCGTTAAATTCGAAGAAGGAGTAACAACGCTCATCTACAGACAACACCAACAGAGTAACCAAACACGCAACCAAGAATCGTCCATACAATTTTCTATATGCGAAAAATCAGAGTTTGCCATTACAGTGAAGAGAACAACCACAATAAAACCCAGGTATGCGAATTTTAAAAGCATAACCAAAAATTCAATTCCAGAAGTTCATATACAGTCATCACAAGTTATTGTCCATTTACATTTTGTGTTTAAAAACTTAAGAATGAACCAGTCCACGGACTTGGGAACTGTAATCAATATCAACATAAATCAAAACCCCATAAATCCCCAAACCCACTCTTACGACTCGGCAGAGGCGCTATACAACAACAAAACCAAACATAAATAGTGGCTCGACGCCAACAACCATACCAAACTCAGGCAAACAAACTACAAGTAAATAGAACAATGCTACCCGGAATTCCCTCGGAATAGTCGGAGGTCCAAGCACCGAAACCCTCGGTTGCTCCACCTGCAAGAGAAACCAAAGGACGAGAGTCAAGTGGAAGGAAAATACAGGAATTAAAAAAAAATTTATTTTGAACAAGCAAAAAATACATTGGGTTCCGCTTACCTACCAGAGGAGCCGTGACCACTGCAACCTCAGATTGTCTTCCTGCTCACAAGGAGCCGAAGACGTTAGAACCAGAAGGAGGAACATGTATAACGGTATAGCAAAGAAGGAAAGCTTACCAGTCACGTTGGCGGAGGAATCGACGAAGAACGCCACCATTGGTTTGCCGAGACCGTGCATGAGCCGAATCAGTGTTGTAGAACAAGACCGAGAACCACATACTCATCAACCAACACACAGAGGTAACAATAGTGAAAACCCAGGTAACAAATCGAGCAAAGGACACACAGAGGTAGAGACCCATTAGAAATCAACAACAGAAACTTCAGGAACAATCTAGACATAAGCAGAGAAACAAACCTTACCAGGTTTCCACAGTTCCACAGACGACCAAGACACTTCCACAACAGATTCCGAACAAATGGAGCCGTGAAGACCGCCGCGAGCATGCAGCTCAAAAGACTCGGAGCAACAAAACCCCGGACCAGCTAAAAGAACCCACATCGAAACTTGCAGACTACCAGCTCGTATCTCAGAGAACCAGTTGGATGAGCTTCAACAAATACGAAAGCATCACAGAAGAAAATCACAGTGAAATTGCCAAGGTCGCGAGAGCTCGCTGACAGAAGAACCGGAGCGAATACAAAACCAAATGAACACAAAGGTGGCGAAAACCCTATACTAAGGCGGGGTTTAGAATTCCAATACGGTACAGGTGTCCGCTCCACATACAACCAACGTACCATACCGTAAAACCTATTAATTAAGCCCAGATTGAAAATCAAGTTGCATCTATCCGAAATCCGGTGAACATAAATATCAACTGACGGTACAACACCAAGTGGAAAGGAGCGATGGCGGGACCACGTGGGTTGGCCCCATCATTAATATTTATATTTTCCATCCATTTTCTATCACATCCATCTCATTTTGATGTATTTTATTCATATTCAGGTATTTAATTTTAATTTTGCAATTTCTAGAAGTTTTTATGAAAATTGAGTTTCAAGTGCAATTTTGGACAAAATCAGAAATTCCCGTAATAGCTATGTGTATGAAATATTTGCAGGACAATTGGGCTCGAGTTGGATGCATGAATGGAAAGCTTGGGAAATAGGACTGAACTAATTCCACTTGGTTTGGTCAAAACAAGCTTTATTAGGCCTGGTCAAGGTTGGTCAAACATGACTAGTCACCCAGAAAATCTTTAGGAAATAGGGCATTTTTGTGATTTCATGGGATTTTCCATATTTCTTAGGATGGATTGAATGAATTCAACTTAGATGGATATGAATAGATGTGATTGTTAGAGAGACTTTAGATCAGTTTGTTTCATAAACTTCTATTTAAGCCAAGATTTTGAAGGCTTATGATATGTAATTTTTATATAACTTTATGCCGAGACATTTGAATATTGGAGATTAATTAGAAGAACTTGTTCTACTTTTATTTTTCTGTTCATTAGTGTGGATGAGTGCTTGAAGTTTCAACATTTGATAGCAGAGAGGGCCCCCACGCCAAGCTAAATACACTTCATTGTTAAACTAGTTTAATTTTCATGAACTAGTTGCTTTAGATTTGTTTATTTGTTTTGTTTCAGATTTTCTTATTTGAATTAATGTGTGATGATTGTTGAATGGATATTGGTTTAATTCTAATCTACATATGAAGGGACACACAGAAATTTAAGTTAAATTCCCCTTCTATTTGATCTTGAACTAAAACTGAATTTCATTCTCCTTTTCTTATTTGAAGTTATCTATGCATTTCCGGTTTGAAGCAATGGTGATTATGATATAGTAGAATTGTGAAGAAGGACAATCTGGTCCTCCTTAGTTAGGAGCCTCTTCTTTTACATCTTCTACATCATAAACATTGTTAATTAGTGCTTTTAGATTTTTCTTCATGAAAGTAGTATTGCAGGGAAGGACAACCTGGTTCTCCTAAGTTAGGAGCCTCATCCCTCACATATTACTTAAGTGAATTAGAAATTGTTTAAATAGGTTTATATTTGTAATATGCACTTCCTTAACTCTTCAAATTTTATCTTCTAAGCTTGGCTACATCTGATATCCATATACTGTGGATTTGCCTCCAAGTTTTACAAACCCGGATTGGTAATTAAATACTTTTGTTAATTTAGTCAATAAATTAACCCAACATTTTGGCGTCATTGCTGGGGAGCCAATTATCAGCATAGTCAAATAGAAGATAAACAAAAACACTAAAAATTTAGTTAGTATACATTTCTCTTAGTTATGTTTCTTTATGCCTAGAAATAGAGATCCTAAAAGTACATTCCCAAAACAAAACCCCCAACAAAAAAAAAAAAAAAAAATAACTACAAAATCCATTTGCAAGACAAGATCTAAAAAATGATGTTAAAGAATAGGTTATAACACTACTCCATTCTTTAACATTCTTTCTCATCAAATCTTTATGATCAAATAAATTTTCATGTCCGAAAATTCATTGAAGTATATTTTTCAAATTTGGATGTGAGTTTACTCATGATCTTGTTACGTAAATGGAAGCATTGGAAATTCTCTTATACTTGAGAAAATGAATTATTTTTATAAAATAGAATATCATAGAATAGAACAAATAAACAAGTCGAATGAATTCACAATAAGACTTTCATAATAAATTTGTTTCAAACTGTCATGAATATTTCTTCAAATCATTGTTCAATATTCATTTGAAAAGACTACATGGCAAAATGCAGTAAGAACAATCCTATTTTGGGTAACCATATAGGATCATTTTGAAATAATGGTTTTTTTTTTACATATCTCTTGAAATCTAGTTTTGGAATCCATTTTGAAGTTTTCAATTTATATCACAAATAAAAATGTGATCAAAATCAAAACTAGGTGTCAAGTGAAATGTTGAGGACAGAGTTAGTACAGCCTATAATTGAGGTGTCTAATGGAAACATTTTTATCTGAAATTCATAGGGAATATATCCCTTGGAATATAGTTTCCAAATCAATTTGAATAATTTCAATCATGGATCATATGAAAAAGTTATTCTTAAAATACTAACTGCTTCTCGAAAAATCTGCATGGTGACAATTCTGGGACTGGACTATTCATTGGAATATTTAACATACCAAATCATTTTCTTTTCAAAATTTGTTTATATGGGAGATATATATTCAAGTATAATTTAAGAAACAATTTTAACCATCCCATTTGGAGGTGAAATGAAAAAGTTATGCCACATCCAGTGACTGCATGTCTTCAAAGCAGCATAGTAAAACTCTGCCTCCTCGGTTTGTTCATCACCAATTTTGTGATATCAAGCCTAAGAATTTTTAAAAATGTTTCTACTGGCAATAAAAAAATTAATCCACTTTAATTTCCAAGTGGAATCACATTTATCCGATCTTTATCGAAGATGTTACACTTCAAATAGTGACTGTTGGTCTCATTAAAAAATTAACAAGCAGCGCTATCAAACATGACACTCCTTATAATTTTTACCATATCATTTTAAAAAATTTTGAAAATATATTTATAATGGAAGTAGCCATATGAATTAAATTTTCCTTGGCTTTGGAATCACTCTAATTGGATATAAAACAAATATTTTGTAAACAAAATACCGCTAGGAGGTCTAGGCTGGCCACCATTCCTCAAGGGGTAAATAAATGCAATTTATTTGTATATCATCTTTGGAATTGTTTTCTAAGCAATGCTTGTAATGATTTACATATTTATTGGAAGAAGAGATACTGTACACCTCTCTTCCTCCATCATCTAATATTGTATTGCAGGCAAGTGCTATGTTTTTGCAGGTCATAGGAAGAATGAAGGAGTGAACTCCATGGATGAAGTATTTTTCAAAGTCAATCTTAAATTCCTATTTAAGAATACGAATGCAAATTTTCAAGTCAAAGCAAAGTGAAAATTCACCTGATGTTGAGTTCATCCAATGAAACTCAAACTCTTGAAGCTTGTCTCTAGTTATTGACTAACAACACAAACAAACCGTACAACATGATCGAGATCAAGGCAAAAAGACATGAAGCTAATCATCAGAAGAAGAAGTCAAGTTTTTTTTTACCATGAAAAGTCACATCCATTTCCAAAGAAGTCTTTCATAAACCATATTGTTCATGATTTCATCCATCATCCATATTGTATGTTAAGCTCCGCGACCATGCATGTTGAGGTCCAAAATTACTATCTATCCATTTACTACTAAATCATGACTTCAATATAACCTATTTTCATAAGCTTTTCATACTTCCCTACTCCATTACACCCCACCTCCATTCAGAAAAGAAAAGAAAAGAAAAAAATAGAAAAATATCAAAAATAATAAAGGAGTTTGGTTGTGAAAATCCACGAAAGTGGCACAATACAAACTCGAATTCATATAGGAAAACCAACTTGTTTGGCCAATATGAATTCTCTGTTTTGTTTTACCATTTCTTCAAATTGATTTTCCAGGAATCATCCTCCAAAATAAACAAGACTTGAGGGCAAGTCTTCCCATCAGCAAGGGGGAAGGTCACGAAAGAAACTTAATTGTGCAGTTGAATTGACGACGGAACTTGTATTGTTGGCAGTTGGGACATGAAATATTTTTGAAATAAATAGCAGTTGGGACCTGAAATATTAGCAAAAACATGTATATATTGCATGTACATGACAGAAGGGACCTGAGTTATTATGAATCAATTGCAGAGGGACCTGAACGACATCGACAATTAATGGACCAGAATCAATGAAGGATGCTAGAACGTGAAGCATAAATAAAATCTATATTTCAATCTATCTAAGACATTTGATCAGAAGACCTCATCCAATATTGTGAAGGAGCAGAAGACATCATCCAATATTGTCAGGGAAGTACAAGTATTGTGAGTACAAAATTTTTCTCTTGCAAATTCTATTTTTTTTTTTTTAGAAATTTTTAGAGCTTGTTAAAATTAAGTTAATATTTGAATACATATTTTACCCTCATCCTATACCCATTATCTTATATCTAATCCTATCCTACATTTACATTCTACATTTATCCTATACCTAATCCTATGTACATTCTATATTTAATTTCTATATTCCATATTCATTCCATAACATTAACATTCCATAACCCTAAGTATTTTTCCATGAAGCAAAAGGGATAAAAATGAGGATTTAACAAGTTGAAACCTACGCCATAAATAAAACATTAGTATTATGGGAAATAATTTTAAACATGACCTAAATGGTCATTTTAAAATTAAAGAGATATATTACCAAACATAAGGGACATGCGCATTATGCAAAGTCATTAAGCAAACAAAAATTGAGATGATTAAAACCTATCATGGTGCATAAGAAGTAATACTATTGGTAATGCAATATGATGGTAATACAATTCGATGGGTGTAAAGGTTATCATAATCCTCCCACGGTGATAATACAATGCAAACTCAATGAAATGGGTGATGAATGAATAAACCAGTGAAGGTGGAAGACAGGATAATGATTAATGCAATCAACAAAGCAATGCATATATGACAGTCAAGGTTAAGTCACAGTAGTGTGAGTTGGTAAGCAGGACATCCACGAATGGATTGGAGGACAGCTACAAATGAATCAAACATAAGCTAAGGTAAATAGACAGAGATATAAACCTAAGCTATAATCATAATAAAAAAAAATGAATGCAAACATTGAAATGATGAACCATATGGTGTTGACAGCAGGTTTGAAATAATTGCAAACGATTCCATTCCTATCGAAATAATTTCAATTTGGTATGCAATGAAGTTTAATGATATGTGCACGACATTCTGGTCAGAGGACAACAAACCAAATAGCAAATGGTTAATTTTTTTTTAAAACAACAGAGAAAAGCTTGTGCGTTTAACAAGTGAGAGCTCCGCCATTTTTGAAACAACAGACCTCAGAACCTTGAATTTTCTTTACCATCATAGCCGTTTGAGGCTCAGGAAAGACGGTAGATGCCACTGGCAAGCAGTTCAGAAAAGTAAAACGGTTTGACAGAGGAAATGGAAGTAAAAATATAGCGCTGAAGCCGTGGAGAGATAAGCAGGGTAAATCAACAGAGGAAGTGCAAGTTAGTTGCCATAAATCTTGTGGGAAACTTCAGGTAAGCTAAGATCTGATTTTCTTCTATTTTGATGAGGATCGTAGAGGAAATGTCGGGATCTCGGTCGCCAAACCTTTTGTTAAAGACTGCCTATCATTTAATGACTTTTTCTCTGTTTTTGCCACCATTCAACAATCTGAGGTGTTTAAAAAACAGATTGAATGAGATAAGGGTAATATGGAGCGCAACTAAGAGGTCCATGAGTCAAGTATTCACAATCATTCTACAAGCAGTCAGGTATACTCAGAAAAATTGCCATGACTTCAGTTAACCAAAGGTTTATAAATGCAAGTTCAAATGTACAAATACTGAGTTAATGAAACTATGGTATAGCTGGAGATATATGTTTTGTGCATCTTCCACGAAGAGTCTGTTCATAAATATTGGTTGCATGAATTAAGGAATTTTAGTAGGAGTGAAACACATAGTCTTTGTGAAACAAACAATCAATTCATTTTACAACTACACCTGTGCATATATTTCCACAATCAAGCAGTGCGATCAATAATCAAATCTTAGTTCGATGCATGAAGAAATGAATAATAAAAACAGAGTATTAGGTTTGAATTTGAAAATTTGGGTCCATATTTGAAAACAATTGACTATACCAATAGTGCAGAGGTTTATATGAATCAGTGAGCAGAGAAGTTTTATATAACTGAAGCAGTGTTGTAAATTGACCATTGAACGACGAAGAGTCTCGGTTTATATAGTGCTGAAGAGATTAGTTATTAAATCATGGTTTGCATGGTGATTTATACAAAGAGCCTCAATTCGAACTCAAAGATTACATTAAGAAACACAAAAAAATTATGACATGATTTTTGTTGTTGTTGTTTTCTTATGTAATTCTATTTCAAAACAGAGCTCAGTTTTTTTTACAGAGGTGTATAAAGGAGAATGTTTGATTGCATGAACAAAACAAAAATTGGTTTTTTGAATCAGAGAATAAGAAAAATGTTTGTTTCTTTTCTACAAAGGATAATGATTTAAAAAAAAAGCAGTGACTTATTGTTGTAGCGAGGCAGAAATTAAACAAGCTTGCAATTCAATTGTTTTTAAAGAGTATCAGAAAGAGGTAAGCAACATACTGAAGAAGCATTTGAAGAGAGAAATTGATTTCAAATTTGATGATCATGAAATTTTATTCAGTCCCGGAAATGCATTTTGATTTTTAAAAGGCCACTATTTTTCGTTGCTTTTTCTAAGCAAAATAAAATGAAATTTGAAAAATGAAAACATGGGTTTTCTTCGGAATGAGCCTAATTAGGCTCCAATGGGGCAGTTTTCTCAAATTCATTTTTATTCAGGATATTTTTATGGTTCTTTTAACCTCTATTTTGTAAATTGCGTGGGAAAATTGCTGAAGTCAACTATGAGCTTAATGGCTCTCCTGGTTTGGTTAATGGAAGACCATATGATGGTGGATGGATAGAAAAAAACACATGAATAATGTTGCAAACATGGAATCATTGTTGGATGTAGATCAATATACAACATTCTGTGAAAAGGAGGGACTCTAGTCATTAAGAAACAACTTCTCTCTTTGATGAATCATAATGATTTTTGGAAGTCCGTTGATTCATTGCTTTAGTGGGTTAGAGTCCATAATTAAAGAATATTGACTTGAGAATGTTTTTCTCAGAGAAGAGTTGGTTAAAAAAATCTTCAAAATTGATTTTAAGGATATAGAATTTTATATTTCTAAAATTGGTTTTGAGAACAGAGATTCATTTTTTTAAAAATCAATTTTGAAGGATAAAGAGCAGTTTTTTTAACAAAAGAGCATTGTTTATTTTAGAATTTAAGGATCTCTGAAGGCAGAATAAGATTTGATTTGCAAGTATGGTGTTAATTAAAAGCAGAGAGGGTTAAAATTCGATTTTTGAAACAAGTATGGTTTTGATTTAAAAAGTTGAAGGCATAGATATCCTTTTACAGGTAGCTCAAGAGAAAACTTCATCTTCAAGGGTCAGAGCCACAGGTACATCAGCAGGCCAGTCAACATAAAGAAGTAAACAGTCAAAAGGAAGAAACAAGCATGAGGACATGCTTGAAGATCAACAAGGGGGAGATGTTGGCCTTCAGTTTTGGTCTATTTTTGCTTAAGGAAACTTACTTAATCCTTATATTTTCCATCCATTTTCCATCACATCCATCTCATTTTGATGTATTTTATGCATATTCAGGTATCTAACTTTAATTTTGCAATTTCTAGAAGTTTTTTATGAAAATTGAGTTTCAAGTGCAATTTTGGACAAAATCAGAAATTCCCGTAATAGCTATGTGGATGACATATTTGCAGGACACTTGGGCTCGATCTAGATGCATGAATGGAAAGCTTGGGAACTAGGACTGAACTAATTCAAATTGGTTCGGTCAAAACAAGCTTTATTAGGCCCGGTCAAGGCTGGTCAAACATGACTAGTCACCTAGAAAATCCCTAGGAAATAGGGTAGTTTTGTGATTTCATGGGATTGTCCATATTTCTTGGGATGAATTGAATGAATTCGACTTATATAGATGAATATGAATAGATATGATTTTTAGAGAGACTTTAGATCAGTTTGTTTCATAAACTTCTATTTAAGCCAAGACTTTGAAGGCTTATGATATGTAATTTTTATATAACTTGATGCTGAGACATTTGAATATTGGATATTAATTAGAAGAACTTGTTCTACTTTTATTTTGTTGTTCATTAGTGTGGATGAGTGCTTGAAGTTTCAACATTTGATAGCAGCCTCAAGTGTGCAAGGCAAGGGTGGAGGCCCCCCACTCCAAACTAAGTACACTTCATTGTTAAACTAGCTTAATTTTCATGAACTAGTTGCTTTAGATTTGTTTATTTGTTTTGTTTCAGATTTTCTTATTTGAAGTTATTTATGCATTTCTGGTTTGAAGCAATGGTGATTATGATATAGTAGAATTGTGAAGAAGGACAATCTGGTCCTCCTTAGTTAGGAGCCTCTTCTTTTACATCTTCTGCATCATAAACCATTGTTAATTAGTGCTTTTAGATTTCTCTTCATGAAAGTAGTATTGCAGGGAAGGACAACCTAGTTCTCCTAAGTTAGGAGCCTCATCCCTCACATATTACTTAAGTGAATTAGAAATTGTTTAAATAGGTTTATATTTGTAATATGCGCTTCCTTAACTCTTCAAATTTTATCTTCTAAGCTTGGCTACATTTGATATCCGTACACTGTGGATTTGCCTCCAAGTTTTACAAACCCAGATTGACAATTAAATACTTGTGTTAATTTAGTCAATAAATTAGCCCAACACTAACATTAATTACTAAAACATAACTATGTATTATTATATATAATTTGAATGGATACTAAATTATGTCACGCGTTTAATTTGAATGGATCATAAATTTGCCTTTAACAAAAAAAAATTACGACATTAAAATTCCAAATTAGGTAAATTTTAAACATTTTTACTCTTTACTAAAGCCAATACCATCTCTTAAATCAAAGGAAAAATGTTAATTCAACACAAAGAATAGAAAATCATGGTCCAATTTTTTTAATATTTCTTTTAATTAAATATTTAAAAATGAATCGTTAAAGGGAAAAACCCATATCCATTTCTATTAAAATCTTTAAGAGACATAATTCTTTCCACATCAAATTTCTAATATTTGAAAATATTAATTTGATTTAGTTTATTATAAATTTTGTTAGTAAAAATATCTTTTAAAATTATATCATTTAATATTAATATTAATTTAATATCAACTTAATATTAATATTAATATTAATATTATATTAATATCAATTAATATAATATTATTATTAATTTTAATATTAATATTATAATTATAGTTTGATATTAATATTATATATTTAATAAATTGAATAATACAATATTAAATTTAATACAATATTCAATTTGTTATATTATAATATATCATGATATATATTAACTCTAGATATGTATGGAGGGAAGAACAAAGACAAAGCAATATAGATGGAGAGATAGTGGGAGTGACAAGGGAGAGATGGAGATAAAATGAAGGAGAGGGGAGAGAAGAAGAGAGAGAGAGAGAGAGAGAGAGAGAGAGAGAGAGAGTGGGACACACAAACATGGAGGGGGGAGAGAGGGACAAGGTTGGAGGGTAGAGAGAGCGAGAGAGAGAGATGGAGGGAGGTAGGAGAGAAAGGGAGAAAGGGGAAGGACCAAAGAGAGGAATTTAGAGAGATATGGAGAGAGGTAGGGACAAAGAGATGGAGTTGGAGGGGGAGAGAGGGAGTGAAGATGAAAGACATAGAGAGAGAAAAGTGGAGAGAGAGAGAGTGAGTGTGTATGTTTTGGGGTGAGATAGAGAGACAAATAAGGAGAGATGGAAGGAAGGGGGAAGAGAAGGAGAGATGGAGGGAAATAGTGACAGAGTTGGAGGGTGAAGAAATAGAGAGGAGAGGGAGAGATAGAGGGAGGTGAGATAGGAAGGAAGAGAGAAACAACGTGAGAGAGGGAGGGAGAGAGAGATGGAGTTGGAGGGAAAGAGAGAGGGAGGTAATGAGAAAGATGTAGAGAGACAAAGGTGGAAAGAGAGACATAGAGGGTCAGGGGAGAGCAGGAGGGAAGAGAGATATAAGGGGGAGAGAGGGAGTGAAGGGGAAGAGAGGGGGAGAGGAAGAGGGAGGGAGAGATATAGAGATATGGAGAAAGAGTATGTATGTTTTGGGGGTGATATAGAGAGACAAGGAGAGGTAGAGGGAGATAAAGATATAGATGGGATGTGAAGAGAGGGAATAATAAGGAGTTAGAGGGATAGATAGATACATATAGAGAGAGAGTATGTGTGTGTGTTTGGGGGGGGGGGGTGAGATAGAGAGACAAAGAAGGCGAGATGGAGGGAGATATAGTTATAGATGGAGGGGGAGAGAGGGAGGGAGATATAGTTATAGATGGAGGGGGAGAGAGGGAAGAAGATTTCTTGCACTAGATACATTGATTTCAATGTAGATGGTGATTTTTAATCCTACTTTATTTCTTTCACTAGATGCATTGATTTTAGTGTAGATGTTTATTTCCAATTATATTTGATTACTTGAGCTAGATGCATTGTTTTCAATGTAGTTGTTAATTTCTAATCTTATTTTATTTTGTCAGACCCAGAGGTAACTCCTCAAATGTGATTGATTTATTCATTCAGGTTGTTCATTATTATATACAAGAGGGAGTGATAGTTCAGTTCATCTCCCGATGACTCTCCATTTCTTCTATTATTTATTTACACTAATTACAGCTGTTCACCCAATCCCTATGATTAGGTGTCAACATTCCCCCCTTTAATCTGAAGGGATTTTGGTGAGTCCAAGCATCGTTCTGAATCTTTCAAGCTTTTATCTTCCAAGCGTTATGGTGAAGATGTCTGCAATCTGTTCATTAATGGAACAATGGCGAAGATGGATTGTTTTGGCCTCAACATGATGTCAAATAAGATGATATTTTTTATTAATGTGCTTCATTCGATCATGGAACTTTGGGTTCTTGGCCAGCTTTATTTCCGAGGTATTGTCAATCATGAGTGGAGTCGATTGTAAATGTTTTACCTGCAAAGCTTCAAGAATTTTCCTGAGCCACACAATTTCTTTTTTTGCCTCAACTGTTGCCACATATTCTGCCTCTATTATGGAATCTGCTAGAACCGATTGTTTGCGTGATCTCCAGGAGACAGCTCTTGATCCAAGGCTCATGGCATATCCTGAAGTAGATACCTTAATTTCTTTGTCTCCATCAAAGTCTGAATCAGAGTATCCAATCAAGCTGAAGTCTCCCACCTGTGTATACATGATTCCAAAGTCTTGAGTTCCCTTCAAGTACTTTAGAACTCTTTTTGCAGTAGACCAATGTCCCTCACAAGGCTTTTGCATAAACATGGAGAGGATGCCAACAACAAATTAAATGTCCGGTATGGTAGTAGTTAGGTAATTGAGACTTCCTACAAGTTGTCTATACTTTGTTGCATCCTCAAATTATTTTCCCTCAATGGATGTGAGCTTTACGTTTTGTTCCATTGGAGTAGTTAGAGGATTGCATTCAGTCATGCCAAATCTATTCAACAGATCTCCAATGTACTTTTGTTGAGAAAGGAATATGGACTTTGGATGTTGAGTTACTTCAATACCAAGATAGTAATGAACATAGCCCAAATCAGTCATTTCAAAACCTTTCCTCAATTCCTTCTTTATGGATGCAATGTAGCTCTCATTGTTCCCTGTCATCAAAAGATCATCTACATATACCACAAGATATACAACTGTTTTTCCAACCTTCTTGACAAACAAAGTTGCATCATCAAGATCATAATGTTTGAAATTGAGTTTCAGAAGATGCTCAGGTAGTTTTTCATACTAGGCTCGCAGTGCTTGTTTGAGGCCATACAAGGATTTCACAAGTTTGCATACTTTATGTTCATGTCCTTTCACAACAAATCCTTCAGGCTGGGACATAAAAACATTCTCTTTTAGATCGCCATTCAAGAACACAATTTTTACATCCATTTGATGGACTTTCCAACCATTTTGAGCTGCTAGGGCAAAGAGTGTGTGGATGGTAGCGCATTTTGCTGTGGGGACAAAAGTCCCCTCATAATCGACCCCTTCCTTCTGTGCAAAACCTTTTGCCACAAGCTTGGCTTTGTGCTTGTCAAGTGAGCCATCAGCTTTATACTTGTTTCTTGTAGACCCACTTGCAACCAATTGGTTTGGTTCCAAATGGAGGATCAACCAGCTTCCAAGTGCCATTCTTTATCAGGGCATCATACTCATTTTGCATTGCTTCTTTCCATTCGTCATGAGAAGCAGCTGCTTTGAAGGAAGTTGGTTCAAAACCTGTAGAAAAATTCAATTCACAATCATAAGAAACATCTATATCAACAGGTGAATTAGAGTCATCTACATCACCTCCATTTTGCCGGTTTGAATTTCTAGTTCTTGTCTTTCCAACCTCATCAGGATGAACACTTTCAAGTGTCTTTGTCAGCCACTTTGGGGGACCTTTCTCAGATGGTCCAGGCTACTATGTTGATTAAGTTGGGACTGAATCAAGATTGAGTCTCCCAATTCTATCAATCACATCACTTAAAGCATCATCCATTGTTGGAGTTTCATGCGGGGGAGAGTGTTCTTCAGAAGAAGATTCCA
>APFE030723074.1:0-12532 GCA_000404065.3 Pinus taeda
TAAGAGATCATCATTCTCCAAGTGGAAGCAGGAACTATCAGAGAGAAGACACTAATCAAGATCCCAAAAGATGACTCACCTCTCTGTAATCATCTATATATGGATCCCTCATCACACAAATCCAGAGGCTAGAATTTTGTATCTTTAGAGAAGTGTTGTTGGTTTTCTTATGTACATTCAGAGTGTTGGGTGATCTAGCTTTGCTTGAGGTGAAGAAGGGCTTCCTAGCTGGAGGATGATGCTAGGTCAGAGCTCATGGTTGTAATCCTCTTGCTACTTTTCATCTGAATAAAGTTATTCTTGTTTCCTTCCATATTCTTGTGTACTTGTTTATATATACATGTATATGGTTAATACACATCTGATCTTGTATTATTCATGAATTTAGATCCTTGTTTCTTGCATAGTAGTATTTTGTTGTGATTCCACAGGTTCTTTTGAAGCTGGGCAGACAAAGAAGAAGCAGCGAAGCTCTATCAAGAAGGAGAGGAAATCAAGCACAAGACTCAAGTTGGTCTTCTTGGTTCTCCTCTTGTCTATTTCCATAAAAGAAAACAATAGTAGACTTTACTTGTTTTTTTCTAAGATAGCCACCCATCTTAGTGGGAATAGCAGCATCCGAGTGGACACTATTCCTGGTAACAAAATGGCGACTCCATTGGGGATCGACTAGATTACTTATTAGCTTATCTATCCTTGTTTATTTTATAAACTTACAGACAGAGCCTGAAGTCAAGCTAGCTAGCCTTTGAACTGCATTTGTTATAAAAATGCAAAGTAGATCAATGTTTCTTCAGTATATCTCTGGGTTTTGTTTATGAATTAAACAATAGATCTGCAAGCAATCTAATTGCCCTAAGTGGTGGCCCTAGTAACCTCTTTAGATCACTCCTGTTTTTTACATACACTAAATACTACTTACTAGGCCTAAATCCATGAACTAGATTGCAAACTGTGAGTGAAAACTTGTTTGAAGTCTCGCACTGGTACCATCGCACCCTGCCTTCAAGGAAGTCTGTATGCATCGCACTTCCCGAGTGCAGTAAGTGCGCTGCATACTGGTTTCACTGTGTAAGAGGTGCAATGGTCAGGGAGGGTTAACTTTACACTCAGACTGTGGTTTTTCAAAATGTTTTCAGTCCTATTCAATAGTTTTGTTGTCTATAGTCAGTGTACTTCTGTGAAAACCCCCTTCTCTTGCATTATTCTGCCTCCTTAGTGCAAAGAACTGTAAATGTTTTTTATGTATTGTGTGCCATTTTCAGTTCTCTTTTGCAAAAAAGTAGCATAGTTGAATTGTCGTCTCTAGATCTGAAAGTGTCGTAGCTGTCGTTTTCAGTTTTGGAAAGCAATCCCATTGTTCTTGATAGTCGATTATACAGTTACTATTGCATAGGATTTGAATTGGTAGTTTTAAAGTGTCGAAAAGCAATTTCCATTTCAAAATCGCAAAGTGTCTCTCTTGCTTTCACTTCATTTTGAAAAAGAATTTTGTTGAGTACTGTTGCTTTAAAAGTAATTCAAATTTGCACATAGCTTTCTTAACATCATTCATACATTAAGAAGGTTGAAAACAAATACATGCATGTGCATTTGCATTTTGATTTCTTGGTTTGATTTAGGACTGTGCATTTAGCGTGTGCTCTATGCTCTGTGAAGAAAAGATTCTTGACTTTCTTCCCTTAGTAGTTAAGATTTTCATTGCTGAAAGAAGATTAAACGTTTGTTTATCATCTTAGACTGCATTTTAGGAATTATATACACATCACGCGGTGAACCTGAAAGGCAAATTTTAAGCAAGATCAACTTAAAATAAATTTAATGAATCTAACAACGCTTTGGAACCTAACACACAACATCTAGAGGTCTAGGTTAGAGATGTATTCTGGCGTCGTAAACCCTGGTAACTGTTGTTTTCAGTGTTGGTTGGGTGATTCCTCCACTCTGAGATGGCAAGTTCCAGTACGGACTTGTGCTCCCATGTACCGTTGAGTATATATTGGGAGACCACAATAGGCTGCATCCTTTATCCTTAGGAAGCCGTATCTGCCACTCTATCGATTGTAATGCACTGAACACAGCATTCGGGAAGATTGACTGCCGTACCGTAAAACGTATTCTACAGTTTTGCGATTGGTTTAGTAATCCTCTCTGCCTAGATCTCTAGAGAAGTCCATTTTGCTCCTTTTCAGACTCCTTAAAGGAAAAGGTCTTCTAAGCGCTTGTCACTTCAGGCTCAATAAAAATCGAAGGCGACTAGAGTCATCTTTTCTTTTTTCTCGACTCTTTAAAATTGAAAAAACAAGTTGTGTCAAAGCATCTAAAATTCATTTAATTCGAAAAACATTTTTTCCCTTTTTATTTTGAGTTGATCAAGTAATCCGCAATCATGGAAGAAAGTCAATCAAAACCCCATTGTTCGCGGAGACTTACGATTCAACCGTCGTTGACTCTGGAAGCGCAACCATTCCGGATGAAGCGAACTCGTTTAACTGGATCGAAGTCCCCTAGGTTGGGTGGAGTAAGCACTCCAACATCCTCAAAGACTCCGGTTACTCCGAACATTTCTAGAATCCCTGCCTCTACAGAAGAAATTTTGCAACAGCAAAAGGACATTACAACTGATCCTAGTGTGACGGTTAACACTTCTATTCCTGAATTGGCTCCATCTACAGCCGATTCGGAAGGTGTTACTCTTCAACCATCTGCTACTGCAGAACTTACATCTTATTTGGTACCAGAAATATTTTACGGACCTGACGGTCTGCCTCTTCCTCCTGGATTGATTGCCATAGAAGAGATTGTGGAAGATCCTCCATCTAGCACTCCAACACAACTTGGGGCTGGGATCGCCCTATATCCTTTTGCATCAAAGAATATTCACCCACCCTCATAAGTTCCTGAAGAATCACTGAGGAATCTCTTGGATAGGCTTAATATGTCTGAAAAACCATCAACATCAAGGATTGTGTCACCCGACACAGCAATAGCAGAAGTTCCTTCTGTTATTCCGACAATGTTCGTCGGCGTGCCATCTGTCCCAACCAGCTTTCATTCGCTGGATGGAGTCCATCCTGGGACTATTTTGACAGTATGGATTGTTCCCATTTGTTCTTCCAAAATTATATCTGGAATCTCTTACATTGAGTCTCAACAAATTGATTTGTCACAAGGTCAATTTGGCAAACTGGTCCCCAAAGGCAAATTATTGCTTTGAGTACTATATTACCATCGTATGGAGGGTTGTATACCCTTTCATTGTCTTCCTCGGAAGGACAACCATGCGTGAGTTTGCAACATAATTTGAGTCATGCTGGAATCGCGACTAGCGGTTGGGTACCAATCCTATCTCAACAACAAAGAGTTGTATGCTCCATACAACAATGTTCACCTATGACAAACATCCCCACTACACCAGCTATTGTGGCAGTATCACAAGTGCAAGTGTCACCAGTTGTATTCCAATCTCAAGTTTCGCAGGTTGTAATACAACAATCTCTTGTACCTCTGACACAACCACAGTCACCCACTAGTGGAATGGCACAGGTTCAAACGGGGAACAACAATCCCCATCTTGGTCAAACAATCAGTGCTGGACAATATTCCATGGCTTCACAACCATGGATGATGCAATACCAACAACCGCAATTCCAGCAAGCTTACCAAGGATATGAGAAACAAGTCTTTGCAAGTAATGGGCTGCCGTATCAACCATATCATAATGGTTATGCCCATCCACCTTACCAAAGTTACCAACATCAAATGCATTATGCTGGTATGCAAAGACCCACTACTCAAATGATTTTGTCTTATCCTGGGTATGCTCAACCAAGCCTGAATCAACAATTGCCCTTCGTGGCAACTCTAGAGTTACCAGATCTAAGCCGACTAACGAACGATCCAATTGCCTACGCCCCTTGGTGGCCGGCGATTCCGCATAAACTTCCATCTGATATTCATAAAT
Organism: Pinus taeda; assembly: GCA_000404065.3. Taxonomy (NCBI): domain Eukaryota; kingdom Viridiplantae; phylum Streptophyta; class Pinopsida; order Pinales; family Pinaceae; genus Pinus; species Pinus taeda. The sequence continues at coordinate 3,965 of APFE030723074.1, forward strand.
TTAATGTAAATCCAAGCGAAGACCCATCAAATCCTGTTATGACCTTTCATCTATGGTGTTCATCAAACACTCTCAATGATGATTCGATTTGGCTTTGCCTCTTTCAACGCGCGTTAACTTGTCTAGCAGAAAAGTGGTATATCGAACTGCCTAGAGCTTCGTTTGATAACTTCAGTACCCTAGCCACAACCTTTTTAACCCATTTTCAGTTACCTATCAGGTACGAAATAGGTACTGAGCTACTTACCAATTTCAAACAAATGACAAACACTCACATATCTGATCATATTCATGAGTGGCGGCGTCATCGTAGAATGGTAAAAACATATGTTCCTGATCAACTATTGGCTGAATGGTTTATTAAGTCATTGTTACCCGCTATTACAGAAGATCTGGCAAAGGGGGGAGTCGTCACTGAAGAGCAAGTTATTACTCATGCACAATATCTAGACTTGATCTATAATCAGTCTGGCACGCTCTACGATAAAATCCCTGACACTCCTAGACCAGAATTCTTCGTTCCTCCGCCTCCTAAATCAAACAAAGACTCTCATGCCGGTGATGGTGTGATAGGTACGACAAGCACTAAAACCGCAAAGGCCACTTTGAAAAAGGCCCGCACAGTTTCGAGTCAAGATGCAAATGAGGAACTTCTAGCCTCGGAAGTAAATACCGTGTCAACAGACAAAGGCAAAGAAACCAAGCAACCAGGAGGCAAGAAGAAAAACCAAGGGAAGAAGAAAAACCAGGGAGACTCATCTCCTAGAAAATCTTCTGCAAACCCTTCTCGGAATGTGAAACCAAAAACTCCATGTCATATATGTGACAAGGATCACTGGACACGAGACTGTCCATTTAAAGAAGAACTTAGAAAATCTTTCAAAAGTTCAAAAACCTCGGTTGTATTGACTGATCCATTTCCAAACCCAGGAACAAATCTGGTTGCTAACGAAAATGCTTCCCTGTCCCAAGTGCTACTGTTGTCAGTCTCGAAGCAACTGAATGATGCTCTAATAATCACAAGGAGTAAAGATTACGGGAATCTACAAATGTTGAACAACAAGGATAATGATCAACCTAGTAGTTCAAAAATGACTTCAACAGAAGTCGTGCCACCCATCATTCCTAAATTAACAATAAAACCGCCAAAGGGAGTAGTACACAAATCAACGTTTAATCCTCGTGCCCGAGCAGCACAACACTATAATACAATGGAGGATTTAGCTCAATCGCCATCCACGATGTTGACTCTTGAGGTACTACAAAATTGCCCCTCCCAAAAGCAAGCTTTATTATCAGCAATAGGTGGGATAGACCCATTGGATTCCAATCTTGTATCTTTTAATCATAAAGGATACGACCCTCAATTACCAACTCAACTAGCTTAACTCATTCAAGTGAAAGCCCTCAACAAAACTATTCATAGAACAATTATTGATGAGGGGGCATCCACATGTATCATTTCGATGAGTTGCTGGAAAACTCTGGGGTCTCCGTCTTTGTCACGATCATCAACAACATTAAAATCATTTGATGGACGCACATACACCCCGTATGGGATACTAAGTAACTTGCAAGTCAAACTGGGGGGCAAAACAGTAGAGATCGATGTTGAAGTCATCGACGGGAATCTTGATTACAACATCCTACTGGGAAGACCCTGGATATATGCCATGGCAGCTGTTGTGTTGACCTACTTTAGGAAATGCATTTCTTCCCAAGGAGGAATTACAATCATCGACCAACAAACTTTTCTCCCCAACAATTCGCAAGTTACGGGAAGCATTCCGATGATCCATGGAAGCCCTAGCATGGTTCATAATATCAGAGTAGGCCTACTAAAAGACCCTATGTTAATGGGAACTTTTACCCTACCGCCTCCTATGAATTTGGCAGAAGTGGCTAATGTAGGAACCTGCAATATGATATCGTCCATTCAAAGGATGTCAGAAAACGATGTTAAAATGGATAATTTGCAGGTTTTGCCTCTAACCCCGCTGGAAATATTATAGCAATCAATGTATTCAACATGGGAGGCAAACCAACATTAGTGCTCGTCAAGCGTTTGGATAATTAGGTCTAAGGAATATGGCACCCTTTCAGATCCTTGGTCGCGAGTACACTCTAGAGATGAAGGAATCATTCAATCAATGATGATTGATGGGGCACCATGGGAAGATTACCACCATCGTTCCCATCTTCTGACTTGCAAAGAAGATCATTCCAACGACCTACACCATCCTTCAGTATTTGACTTTCTCACGAATACTGTAAACACGGTGGATTCTGAGAGAAACCTATCCAATATCGAAGAGACTATTGCCATAAATATCTTGACCAAAACAGATGTTGTAGAGAACATTCATGTTGGAAAATCTTGTTCTTCTTCCGAACTGGAAATATATAGCATTCTCTTTCATGAGTTTAGAGATATCTTTGCTTGGTCATATGATGAAATGCCAAGTATCGACTCGAGCATAGTTGAACACAAAATTAAGATGTATCCAGATGTCAAACCGATACGACAACGTCTAAGGCAGGTGCACCACAAGAAAGTTGTTGCCATCAAGGCGGAAGTTGAGAAACTCCTCCATGCTGGTTTCATTTACCCCGTTCCTCTAACCGATTGGGTATCGAATATTGTTCCTGTGATGAAAAAACAAGGAACAATTAGAGTGTGCATCGATTACAAGGATGTAAATCAAGCTTGTCCGAAGGACAACTACCCTACACCCTTTATTGACCAAATAATTGATGAATGCGCCGGATGCGAAATCTTTTCATTTATGGATGGATTTTCTGGGTATAATCAAATAAATATCTACCCACAGGACCAGTCAAAGAATGCATTCATTTGTCCGTGGGGCACATTCGCATATCGCAAGCTACCCTTTGGTTTGAAGAAAGCAGGGGAAACTTTTCAGAGAGCAATGAACTATGCTTTCCATGACATCAAAAACATCGTTCAACCATATCTCGATGATCTCCCAGCTCATTCGCAAAACCGGACCGATCATCCGCGGCATTTAACAGCGATATTTCTACGTTGTCGACACTACAAGATACGACTCAATCCGCACAAATGTGTGTTTTGTGTAAGTTCTGGTCATTTACTTGGCTTTGTAGTCTCAAAGGATGGGATTCGTCTCGACCCTTGCAAGGTTCAGGCAATCATCGATTTGCCTCCACCTTCAAACTTGCTTTAGATTCAGAAACTCCAAGGGAAAGAAAATTTCCTCAGGAGGTTCATTCCAAATTACGCCGAACTAGCTAAAGGTTATACTCATCTGTTGAAAAAGGAAGTACCCTTCATTTGGGACTAGGTCGCACAAGCCTCCTTTGATGCTTTAAAGAAATCTCTAATACAAGCATCATTAATGTATGCTCCTGATTATCAAAAAGACTTTAACCTGTATCTGGCTACAGCAGACACGACCATAGCAATGGTTTTAGTTCAAGAATACAATGGAATTGAGCATCCTATATATTATTTAAGCTGAAACTTAAATGATACGGAAATGAAATACTCCTACGTTGAAAAGCTTGCTCTCGCGGCTGTTCAAGCGATACAAAGATTTTGACACTACGTCCTCTTCAGGAAAACTACCATTTTATTAGATTGCAACCCCATGACCTATATATTGTCGCGACAGTTGCTGGGGGGCAAATATTCAAAATGGATAGAAATTCTATAAGAGTTTGATTTGAAATTCAAAAAATCCAAATCAAAGAAAGCCCTGGTATTCGCAGAGTTACTATACGATCTCCCATCGTCGTCGAACGATGCAACATCCAAAGAAGCAATCATGGATGAAAATTTGTTTCTGATATCTTCAAGCGGGAAATATAATCATTTATCTCCAGACACAAACATATAGGTATAATACCTCATGCTCCGAACAACGACGTATTCGATACCAAGAAAAAGACTACGTGATCGTCGGTGATACTCTTTACCATCGTGGTATTGATACAGTTCTGCGAAGGTGCCTCACCCTTGAGGAGGCCGAAAAAGCCCTGAATGACTATCATTCAGGCGCATGTGGGGGGCATCAATCTGGTTATGCTACGACGCAAAAAAATTTTCGAGCAGGATACTTCTGGCCAACAATGTTCAAAGATTGCATAACCGCAGTTGGAAGTTGTCATGTTTGCCAATTTTTTGATAGCAAAACCAGAAGACCACCCACACCGCTGCAACCAGTAGTAGTTTTTGGGCCATTCACAAAATGGGGCATAGATTTCATGACATGTAACCCCACCTCGGTCGGGGGGCATGGGTACATAATAGTCGCGGTAGACTATTTTACCAAATGGGTCGAGGCGATGCCTACATTAAGCAACAGCAGCGAAACGGCTGCCCTTTTATTTTTCAATCAGGTAGTCTCCAGATTCTGCATTCCACAGGTCATAGTCACATATCATGGATCGCATTTTCGCAATCACATGATGATTGAGTTAGCTACCAAATTAGGACTGTCCCATGACAGCTCTACTTCGTACTATCCGCAAGCTAACGGACAAGTTGAAGCAATCAACAAAGTCCTAAAGCGCACGCTGCAAAGGATGACCGGAGTCCACAAACGAGATTGGCACCTAATCTTGTACTCGGCCTTGTGGGCATACCGGACATCGGTAAGAAATGCAACCGGATTCACACCTTTTCAATTGGTGTACGGTCTGGAAGCAATCTTACCAGTTCAATGTGAAATCTCGTCCCTCAAACTCGCAGTCGACCTTCTCCCTGGAACCTCAGAAGAAGAGGCTTGTTTCTTGGAACTAATCCATTTGGATGAAACCCATTGTGATGCAGCTTCGGCTAACAAAGCTCATAAGAAGCAAGTCAAAGCACAGTTCGAAAAGAATGTCAAACCTCGCGTCTTCTCAGAAGGTGACCTGGTCTTACTTTACGACCAGGAATCTAATATGTTGGGAGCAGGGAAATTCAAATCATTATGGTTGGGTCCCTATATTCTTAAACGAGTATTAGCAAAAGGATTCTACGAGTTAATGGACTATGATGGGATTCCACTGGCGCAAGCTCGCAACGGGTTGTACCTCAAGCGTTACTATGCTTGATTTCGCATAGTAATCCTCATGCTTTTGTTACATTTTTGTTTTCGCCAAGACCATTTATTTTGGTTAAATAATCCACTTTTTACATTTGTTGCAGATGTCGAACCTACTAGAATCATTCATAAGATATGTCGTCGGAGCAACTCGTAGTTCGCGGAACCTGTCTTCTACGGCATGGGCCATTTTCAATCCCAGTGGCGAGTTAGTAAGTTTCAGAGGAGTGTGTATTGTTCGGTCTACAAACAATATTGCTGAATACAGTGCATTGATAGAACTCCTTTCTGATGCCATCACACATGGTATTCCGACTTGTCGTCGGGCTAGACTCAGAACTCGTCATTCTACAACTCACCGGCCTCTATTCTGTACGAAATCTAGCTATCTATCGCATGTTCCTAAGGGTCAAAATTTTGGAAAGATAGTTCAATTTCATCCAATCTCAACATATTTCCAGAAGTTTAAACACATTAACAGACTCATTGGAAAATTATGTGTTAGATAGACATTTGAGACATTTATAAAAAGAAGCATCACATCAATATATGCAGCATGATTATGTAACTTAACCAAAATAAAGCTTCGAAAATCAAAAATATATTTCATAACTGTTTATAGTCTGTACATAATGTTCTGTAACCAAGACAAAATTGGTCAAATGACCCAAAACTCAAAATGCTAGGGGGCACCCTAGTCTAATGATGCTGGTGATAACAAGTCACAGCCTGTGCAATCATGCGTAAGAGCCTAGTCCATCGACTCGACACTCCAGTAGTATGTCGTTGCAACCGCAGGGGCAGCTCGTCGGTCCTCACATCTGGGATACCAAGGGTAAGACCCTCGATCTAGTCCTGTAGTGCCGAAAGAGTCTCGACCACATCAAGGTCGCGAAGGATGGCCCTCCCAACAGCCTCTCCTGCTGAAGCGGCCACTGGGTCTATGCGGCGTACTGCCGGTCGAACTGGTCCAACATCTGTAGGAGAACATGAATTTTTTATTAGTCTTGATCATAAGAATATAATAAAATTATAAAGAACAATGAACAGAGGTATGGTCAGAAGAATTAACCATGGGCACCCCACTGCTCGCCAACCGGCAGCACTAAGTCCGGATCACCTCGAAAATCCATACCAGCATATGGGAACCTGGCATAAACCATCTCCTGATGATTGAACCAATCGAAGAAGGTCTCAGAAAAAGAAATATGGGGCTGGCTAGCGTGCCGAGACATGAGATCGACCCATCTTTGCATCCGTGGTTCAGTCGGTGGAGGTAGGCCAAGTGAAATGTACTGCGGCTGCATCAGTGGGATTCTCTCCAAGGCGAAAGCGGTCAAAATAGAACCATAACTAAAGTTCTTGGATCTTCCATTTTTCACCTTGGTCAATTATTCTTTCATCACAGAAAGTACTGCATCACACCAATTGAACACCTTCGATTCAAGGCATTCCAAAGCATACTGCATGTAAGATCTGTTGGCTATATGAAGAGCAGAACTACCAGCCAGTCTAGCAAAAGTGAACAGAATGGTCCGCAAGGGCCGGTCAGTGACATCTCGGATATTGATCTTGTCATCCGTACTCGGCTGAGATCCCTCTCTGCAATGCCGGCGAATGTACTCCCTCACAGACTCACCCCCATGGGCGGAGCCTGATAATGAGAGAGGGGCACCATGCCTCGATAAACCGGTCAAAAAATAGATGTCCACCACTGTCAAGGGGATCGATTTCCACCTAATCTGGAATACCTGGTTGATAGGATCCTAGGCTTTGAGGAAATACTGCAACAAACTGATTTTTTGCCTCATGCTAGAGATACGGAAAAACTTCAACAAGTCACAGTTCCGCAATGCAGCTATTGTGCCTGGATCATGTAAAGCAACATCGTCCTCTTCTTCATGTTCGCATTCTCACCATGTAACAACCATTTTGCTCCGATGAATCTCTGAAAAACAAACAAGGGAAGAGTCAGGATCTTCATTTGGTAAAAAACAGGCAAAAATTCATGAGGAAACTGTGCAAAAACTTTCCTCCCTGCGTCCATCGCACCCCAGCAAGTGTACTGGGAGCGATGCATACTGACTAGTCAATGGGGAGATCAGTATGCATCGCACATTTCAACTAAGGAAGGGTGCGATGGTCTAAGGGTGAGTTCTTCAAACCCCAGAGGCTCAGCAGGACAAGGAAACAAGCTCAGAATCCAAAATGAAAGGCATGCAACTGAAGAGCACAAGTTTAGCTCCTACTTGGTCTGAACGGCGTCGAGAATCATCCACAGAATCTCCCGAAATCCACTGGTGAAAATCAGGGGGGAAAAGCACCTCCAAAGCTCCAACAAAGCAAATTCAAATGAAATGGTAAAATGAGAGGTAAAAGTCACTCTTAATTTATTATGCACATAATTCAAGTAAAATACTAGTGTTTTTAACTCATTTATCAAGCATATGTTTTCATTTCTAATCGATTTGATGAAGCAAATGAACAGGTAGTACAATCTTTGAAAGAACGAAATGCTAAGGGTGAATCAAAAACTCAATGACCATCATCGCGAACAATTTTATCACAGGGTTCAAGCTCGTTAAAAAATAAACCCTCTACGAGCAGTTTTAACGCATAGTTCAAGCTCGTTAAAAAATAAACATAAGTCATGAGCAAATGTTTCCCCCAATGTTTAAGCTCATTAAAAAATGAACCGGTAAATAACCATTGTGAATGCCTTATCGCCAGGTTTTGAGCCTTGGTCGTGTTCTCGCCATCACCTCCGCTCCGTTTTTATCTAGTCATTCACCCCCATATGATTGTTTACCCCTTCGAGGAACATCTGTGAAGAGTGATTCTGTTAGCCATCCTTGTGACACTGTCGTGATTGGAAAATTCCAAATCTTACTAGGAATCAGCTACTACCCAAAACCATCACTTGTTCCTTGAAAACGAGTCTTCTTTAAGCTCTTTTCACCTGACTCGTGAAATATGAAAAGATTGCCGAGCGGTGGCCTCTCCGACTCGTTAAAGGCATCGGAAGTGCTATCCCTCCTCTAGATTTTGATCTTTTTGGACCTGAGGGATTATTACACAAAAAGATAGAGCGTTTGTCTTGTTTGGCTCATTAAAACTATCGAAAATTCATCCCTTTTGTATTATTTTACACTTTTTTGGACTTAAGGGATTATATAACGAAAAAGAATCTATGGAGTCTCCTTTCTGTTTCTTCCAGACTCTCTAAAATTGAAAGAGACCGATTTATCTTTGTCGTTAAACTCGTTAAAACCTAATAGCGACAAACTCGTCCAAATGGACGAGAACGAGTTTCATTGTCGCTAGGCTCGCTAAAATATAGCGACAGATTCGCCCGAAGGGAGGATTATAGAACAAGCATATGTTATCCTCCTCAAGCTTGACAAAAATAAAGAGGTACTGGTCAGCAATGACTGGGGAAAATTGGGAAAAAAACTTGAAGAAACTTTATTGGTAGCAAGTCGCTCTTGAACATGAACAC